>VYZT01018139.1:196801-364042 GCA_013400735.1 Pomatostomus ruficeps | reverse complement strand
AGCCGCCGGGGTCCCGGAGGAGCCGGGGCTGTCGGCGGCGGACGAGTCGCTGGAGGAGAAACTGCGGAGCCTTACCTTCAGGAAGCAGGTGTCCTACAGGTGGGTGCCGGCCGCTGGGTGGGGAGGAGGCGGGCGGGTCCGGCCGGGCAACGGCGGGAGAGCACGAGCCCGAAGCCTCTGGGTCTTCATCTCCATCCCCAAGCCCCAAAGGGCTCTCCCAGAGCAGCGTTCCCGTAAGCCAGAGAGCGACCTGCTCTCAGCCTCGCTGCTGCCGACAGGTTTAGGGAGCTCCTCCGGCGCGGCAGCGCCAGGGGAGATGGGGAGCGCGACGGGGAATGCGGGGGAACTTCAGAGTCGCTCCGAGCCAGAGCCGGGGTTCTTGCCCGGCTGCCTGGGGAATAGGGCTCTCTGTACGCTTTGCCCTTTTCAGTAAAAACACCGTGATCTGCGGTCCCGGCGCCTCCAAACGCTCGTTAAGGGGATCGGAAACACCTTTCTGGCGGCACCGCTGCTCCCGAGAGAGGTTTCTCTGCGGGAATGCTGCCGGGGTCCCTGCCTGCTCCCCATCCGCGGTTGCATAAGCCCCAGGGCCGATAAGGTAGGGGGGCTGCTGTGCTCGGCACCCCACGCCGGGCTGCGGGCTCAGGGCCACCAGGGGCAGCCGCCGGGTGCCACAGGACCTTGCTGTGGCCGGAGCAGGACGTTACTTTCATAATCGGGGTCTTCCGTTTTTACGGCTGTGCATTTGCCTCACCCGTCTGGTGCCAAATAAACGGGTTTGTTCCTCCTGTCAATTCACCTGCGCGAAGGGGCCGTCGGGGGGGATCGTCTGCTCCTCTGTTACCAGCTAGGAGCTGCTAATTGCCAGCATCTGCTGGAACTGGTTGGCGTCTGAGAAGCTCCATGCCAAAAAGTTTTTGAGTCTTACCTAATTCTAGCTGCAGAGCCCCTGTGGAGGCAGCACGCCATCAGTAAGCAGTGTTCTAGCATGCTTAGGGATGAGCCCTCTCAGCTGGGAAGACAGAAAACGCAGAGCTGTTCCTTGTCTCCGCAGGAACAGGGTATCTCCAGCCCCAGGTCAATCGGCTGAAGAATCTCCCCAGCCATGGGGATGCTTAATGTGCCGTCAATTTACAGCTGGGATAACTTAGGATCTGGTCCGAGCCTGAGCTCTGCATGTGGTGAGGCTTAAAAATGATGTAATTAAGCACTTTTCAGAGCTGAAGTTTTACATAATACTCGGTGTGTGCAGAGAGACTTTCCCTGTGAGGGCTGCTGATCCCAGCGGTGAGCGTGGACTTTGGGATGATTCATCCTAGACTCAGGAAAGGTGAGCGATGTGAAAATGAGAACTTAGTGGGCACCTCTGAAACAAACATTACACCAGTCAGCTCGTGGTACTTCTGCATCTCTACCCTGACAGTTTTCTTAGCTTGCACCATTTAGAGGCAAATCCATTGCAGGAAAGGGCAGAGTCTGAGGGGAGCTGTTGAAATAAAGTGGCTGCTAACCAGACAGTTTGCTCACGTGTCTGCTCTGGGACAGAAGGCAAGGGTTTGCAGTAAATCTGCTGCCTTTTTGGGGGGGCGTGGGAGGGGAGAGGAGATACTAAAATCTCTTTCTAGTGTTTTGCTCTCTAGATTGTCTAGAAGTGTGTTAAAAATGAGGGCATTCTTGAAATTTTCTGCATGGTCAATATTTGTAGGGGTTCCGTATTAAATTCTTTTAGGAGGAAATGTAGGATTTTGTTGTTTTTTTGGGTTTTTTTAAATCTTCTTTCTCCTCTCCTTCATCTATGCAGGCATATAAAAGTCCTGAACCTTCAGATATATAAAATCCTTTTCTTAAGCATCTCTTGATGCACATTACTCATTCTACTTGACTTAAGATATGTGCAAGAAAGTACATTTTCTTTGCATCCTTGAATTTCCACACCTTTTCCTCATTTAGAGCTGGTTTCCTACAGATAATATGCACTTTATCTTTTATGTGTAATGAGAACAATCTGGATAGACAGAGGAGTAGAAAACTTCCTCAAAGGACCTACCTCCACTGAGCTCTCCACACCCTGCACCCCCAGGCTCTTTACATTGCTACTATTTCCCTCAGTAAATTATGGTGCCGAAAGACATTTGCAAATGTAAATGGCTGTATTAGGTCCAGGAACACCTATTAACATTGGCACTTGGACTCCCTTGTCCACTGGCACAATAGAAATTATTCAAGGCTTCACGAAGACTTTCAAACGCCTCATTTAGGGCTCTCTGTACAGGGGCATTACATTGCCATACACACCTGTGGAGCTGTATTTAATACATTCAGGAAAAAAACCTCCCACACAACAGCTGGGACTTGCTGAAAATAATTAAGATGCATGAAAATGTAGGTAAAAAAAATAAATCTATTGGTGGCAGTGGAAGGAGTGAAATGGGAGGTCAAGGAAAAAAGAAAAAGGGGAAGAAAAACTGCTGTACCAATGTTATTAAGCTGTAATTTACCTGAGACTGGGCTTCAAGTATTGTCTTCCCCCCTCCCTTCTTTTTTGTTTTGTTGTTAAACAGCAAATATCTTCAATAGAATGCATCCCCAATTAGCTGACGTTGTTGCATGCAAACAACTTGTTGGTTTCTCTAGAATTGTACCAAAACTATGAGTAACATCTTCAGAAATCGCTGTTTTGCACTGCTGTGGCCAGCAGCTTGAAATGCAGCAACCACATTTAATTTTTTATTTTATAAACTGATAGAAGCAAAGGTTCCATTTCCTGCCCCGCCGTGAAAAGGTTGGCAGATGAAAACAGGAAAGTGAATTAAATGTGTACGTCTGCCAGACAGAAATGCTTTCTACAGTTTGGTTCTTGGGGTGGTATTTGCCCCATATATTTCTAGACCCAGCAGAATATTTACAAGATATTGGAATATAAAGCTGTGAGGTAATTTTTTTCCCCTTTAATTTTTATTATTTTGTCTTGCAAAGTTTGTGAGGAACCTCATGGTGTCTTTTAGAGTAGAGATTAAAGTTGCTTTCCTGAAGTAATTCTTGATATAAGGAGAAATTCAGATTATACCAAAGATGGATGCTCAGTAAGAGTATTTCCACCAAAAAAAAAGCTGAGGTAAGAGAAAACCTTAGAAATAAAGCATTATCTGGTAGTTTCCTGCAGGTATTCGCAGCTCTAAAATCTAATCTGAAATGCAGCCTTGCCACTAAATTGTTTAAGCTTAGAGAGGCAATAAAATAAATAAATTAAAAAAACCCCAACCAAACAAAAAATCATCCCTAAAAACCAAAACAAATAACACAATTTAAAAAGCAAACTAACTGGAACAATCAATAAAGCAAATGGTTTTTAATTTCTTGATTAATTATTATTTAGAAATCCAGGGAATCTTGATTAGTGGCATTGGGAATAAAAATAAAGTTGCAATTTGTTACGGCCCTCTTGTGAGAGAGCTCAAGTGGTGTTTGGCAAATGCTTGGCACTGGAGAATAGCTTTTCTAGAGAAATGCACTTTTGTTTTGACCAAGCTGAGAAATCCTGAGGCAGGGGGTGGCAGGCTTTAGAATTTTTGCTGGTGCGTGAGTCAGGAACTCCCAGACGTGGAGCCATAATGAAGCACCTGCTCCTTGGCAGCATCCTGGCAGCTCAGCGGTCCTACCTTGCCTTTGGCTGAGGTGTTTTGCTCCAGCAGGGACCCAGGCACTGCCCTTTGTTTTGGGGACGGAGGAGGCTGAGGCTCCATTTTCCACGGCTCGCTGTGTGCCCGGCTCCGCTCGTGGCTGGGTGGTCAGAGCCAGTGGTCACCGACCCTCTCACAGCAGGGTTTGGGCTCCCTTGGCCGAAGTTTCTCCCCCAGCAGCCAAATGGATCTGCTTGGGATGTGCCTTGTGTGCTTTCCCGAGCCTTCCTGTGCAAGCAGAGGCCAAGAATCGAGCTGGCCTCTGCCCCTGCACCATCAGCAAGAGCTGCTTGTCTGTAAGGCACAGGAGTTGTGATCAGAGCTGGTTTTGTCACTGTCTTTGAAGGGGGAAAACTCATGGTGAGGAAATTCTGGGAAATCCTCCTTGCACAAGCTTTGTCACTGCTGATGGGCATTGAGGTACCTGAGACTACAGATGGGGACCGAAATAGAAATGTAAATATGGGAAACATCCTCATTTTTTTTGGTTCTTTTATTTTCAGCGATCATAAAATGCACATTGCTTCTCAGTAAATATTAAATATAGACAGGATAGCAGAGGTGTCTCCTATTATTAAGACTTAATTGTTTTATGAAATGTGACAGCATTTACTAGTGTACTGTGAAGTATTCTAAATAATTAAAGCTGAATGACATTTGTAAAAATGAAAACACCCAACACAGGCTTTTGATCTTTTGAATGTGTTGTTTTAGTTTACTTAAGTTTCATCGCATCTGAACACATTCTAATTCTATAAATGAATGTGGTTGTTCTGCATGAAAATGATGGATGGATTTTTATCTTCTATCAAATGTCAAGGAAATAATTCTCGCTCTCTGGCCTTATCTCATAGGATCTGTGTGCAACTGCCTTTGGTGGGAGCTGTGGGTAGGCACTGTGCACTCTTGTTGCCACCCACTCATGTAACAGTAACTGGATTTACTTTGTCACCCAAGACTTTTATCACCATTTTGTCATTTTCCCCCAAAGCAGATCACTGCATGTTTTTGGTGCATGAGGGGGCCTTCATGAAGCTATTTGATTCATAAAGCTTTGAGGTGGAAACTCTGTGCTGCAGCAAAATGCAAGGATAGTCAGAGAGAAGAATCCTACCACGGGAAAATCAAGCTGACATTTCAGGTTCCCTCCTGGCACTGAGATGTGGCTGCCAGTCTGGCCATCAATGTCTCTGTGCAGCACAAAGCAAAGGGACTGTCTCTGAATTTAGAGCGTGTCTGACATTCTCCCTCCGGTATCTGGGCTCAGCAGCACCTCACAAGAGGTGCTGTGAGTGGGAACTCTGGCTGGAATTACACATGAGCTGGACTGGAATTATGCACAGAGCCAGTAGGACATCAGTGCATCAGTGATCGGAGAGGGTGAGCCTCGGTGAGCACATAATGAGGCTGTTGTGTAGCACAGGCACGGACCTGCACGCTCAGATTGCACTGCAGGTGGAAAATTGCATCGTGGAAGAAGTGCTGAATCAGGTGCCACCTAACTTTGATGAAGTGGAAAACCACTTTTGCTCTTTCTAGTCCTTTGGAATAAATGAGCCGGTAGTCAGTTCGGCTCTCCTGGGTCAGTCAAGGGGCTGGTGAAATGATTTGCTTGAAGCCTCACCAGACTTTTGATAGATTTGGTTGGTTATTTTTGTGGGTTTTTGTTTTTTATTTGGCAACTTGGCTGAGTTTTTGGGAAGGAGATGTGTGTGTGAGCACTGTTCTGTGCTCTTCCTGTTACCTTATTGGTACATGCAGCAGAGCCTGGGTATGAGAAACACATGTGACAGACAAAGGATTTCACAGATGTTAAGGAAAAGAAGAATGGGGGAAAAAAATAAAAATGATAATAAAAAAATAGCCAGAAATGGCAGCCTCACATCTTTGTACCCACTTCTAGTTACAGAACTGTCAGTGAGAAACTTTGCCCTGGAATAAAATAGATCTAGAAATTTGAAGCTCTTTTTTTTGTCTCGCTTTACAAAGTTGTTGTTTTGGTTTTTTAAAAGCTCTTTGTGCATGTAAGCGATGCATAAACTCAAGTATACTTGACATGTTCCCCCACGTGTCGCAGTGTTGATTTGGGGATTTTCTTTTTCCCCCTCCTTCTGGCTTTTGAATGATTTTATGATTTGTTCCTCTTAGAAGAGAAAAGCCATGTGGGACTGGGTTTATTTGAAATAAAAGTGTTAAGAGTACCTCTAGAGAAGCCCGTGTGTGTAGGGAGAATATAGGGGCCTCCATGTGGGTCAGGGCTGGGTATTTGGTAGCTAAAGTGATGTCCCTTGGGGTGAAGAAGGTGTGTGGTGGGACATGGGCATGAAGGGCTTTGCTGTTTGTTTTGAACATTGCAACCACATGGGAAAACCCTCTGTGCTTTCACCAAAGATTTGCTGGGCCTCCCGTGGGCTGAACAATGGGTACCAGGGTGTGCTGTGTGCCCATGGGCCTCGGTGCGTACTCTGGGTGAATGCCCAGGGGCAGAGATGAAGGGATGTTGTTATGTTGCTTATTCCAGTGTGTGCTGTGTGGATTTTCATCCCTTCCCTGTCCTTTCCTCAGAGGTAACACATATTTATGCCTATGAAATGTTGATGTGCTTGCTCATGGCCAAGGCCATCGGTCTGATGCAAAGTGCAGTGCCAGGAGCTATGTCCCAGGTGTCCAGGCACGTTTGTCTCTCTTTAAAATGAGAGAACCCAGGTCCCTCTGGTTCCACTTCTCACTTCTGTCTTTACTGTGCTTTTCCTTTCTGTTTTCCTGTCTCTGTTGGTGGGGATGGGCTGAGTACAGCTGCTTCCCTGGTGTCACGTTGTGCCAGCCCCTAAATTCTCCTGTTACCCTTTCTCTCGGGATGTCGAGCTCCAGGCAAGGCTGTTGCTGGTGCCTGTGCAGCCTGCTTTGTGCTGCCAGCAGGGAAGCTGATTGCCTCTCAGCCAGCTTGTAAAGGCTTATTTTTCCTATCTGGAAACTTGTGTTTTGTCTGTGAAGGAATTCCGGGAGGATTTTTTCCCTGAAAATTAAGATGTGTGCAGTCCTTACACCAACACCGCCTGGTCTAATGTGTTGGCTGCTCTGTGCCACAGATTGGCACAGCTGTCCAGTCTGTGCTTGAATCGGTCTCTGAGGAAAACACTGAGCTTGGGATGACTGTGGTTAGGAAAACAACGAGGTTTTTCTTACCTTAAATTTCACTGGAATCTTTTAGCTTACAAAAAATAACAGTCCCCCATCTTAGTCTGCAGAAGAGCCACAAATGAAGTGGCAGACTGTAGTGTCAAGGAAGAGGCTGTTTTTTGACTCCAAAAAAATCTACTGTGCTGGTCAGAGCATTACTTCAAACAGCAAAGCGTAATTCTTGCCCACTGGATGTTGTCTCAGCTTTTTCCACCTGTAGAGTTGTGACCTGTGACAATGAATTACATGGGCAGTGCAGGGCCTGAGTTTCTGCAGATACACTCTGAGAAACAGAAGGAAAGGAGCGTAAAGTGACTTATTTAAGAGTGCAGCTGGAGACTGGGGGACAAAGTGGGAACAGATCTTCAACTCTAGCACTTAGAGCAAGACCTCTCACCCAGGCCATGAAGAGACTAGAAGAGAAAAGGATTGAAACTGCAACTTTCAGAGAAAACCTGAAAGTTTGGGGAGCGGCAGAGGACAGCTGTGCTTGAATATTATAATTTGATATTGCTTAGAGCATAATATATCCGAATATACTTAAAGGGGGCCTGCAGGAAAGCTGGAGAGGAGCTTCCTCCAAGGGCATGTGTGGGGATACAGGTGTGGGCTTTGGGCAGCCTCAACCTTAATGAGTTACAGCTGTGCCCCTGGGAGGAGAGAGGAGACCCGGTGGAGGGAGAGGAGGCAGGAATGTGGACTGTGAGTTTGCTTGTGGACTGTGAGTTTGATTATCGCAACAGGAAGCAGCTGAGGAGTCAGAGAGGGAGTATAAAAGGCTGCACTGTGGGAAAACAAAGTGCTGATGCTGGATATCTGCCCCCTGAGTCTGCTGAGAGAGTCTGACCTGGCAGGCATGAACGGACAGGACAAGAGATGATGGCTTAAAGGTAAAAAAGAATGGGATTAGATGAGATATTAGGAAGAAATTATTTCCTGTGAGGGTGGAGAGGCATTGGAACAGGTTTCCCAGAGCAGCTGTGCATGCCCCATCTCTGGAATTGTTCAAGGCCAGGTTGGAAGGGGCTCTGAGCAGCCTGGGCTGCTGGAATTTGTTTCAGCCTATGGCAGGGGTGTTGGATCAAGGTGATCCGTAAGGTCCTTTTCAAATTGAAGCATTCTCTGAGTCTGTGAAGTTTTGCTTTTGATTTATTTCACTGAGGAAGTGTGATAGTTCATGTTTGAAGAGCTTCAGTAGCCTGAGGCCGCCACAGGGCACTAAGTGGCTCTTCTGAGTGTCTCAACACCCTCTGCTGACTCAGTGAAAGGGCTCAGCAAAAAGGTGGGGAAGGGGCTGAGGGGAAACGGAAAGATTTGTCAGGTGGTTGTGAGGAATGGATGATCACTAAGTGCTGTGTTTTTGACAAAGAAAGCTGGGGCAGGGCTGGCCTTGTCTGTGCTCTGGGACCGAGCCTGATATTCCACAATGCCTATCCATACCGCATTTTTGAGGAAGTTTGGTGGTTTGAACTGCTTGTGCTAGAAAAACCTTGGTAATGAGGTCTTGAACCTTTAAGTCCTGAATTTCCATTCCAATGCAGCTCTGAATGGCACTGCCAGAATCCCTTCCCATTTAGCAGCTGTTTGAAAGCTTGGCTAGGTTCAAAACTTAGTTCTTAATGGGAAACTGCTATTCCATAATTTGATTCATCCAGCTTTTTTTTTTCCTTTCTTTTTGAGGGGTTATAGCATTAAATTCTACAATTCTACCCACAAAGTTTTCCAGCTCTACAGACCACCTAACGCTAATCCCCACTGTGCAGACAAATGGCCATGCAGCCAGAGAGAAGGGAGATGCGTGATTGTACTTGGGATAGAGCCGTGATTGAGCACATCCTTGCTCCTCCTGTGGCTAAATGTGGGAGACGAGAGGAGATAGGAGGCTCTTCCCTCAGTGGTGAGGTCACTTGTTGTCAGTGGTGCTGCTGGCAGCCCTATAACCTCGGCTGGGCTGCGGATGCACTGCAGGGATACTGATGATGATCAATATCAACGATATCGATGCCTTTGGCTGTCTGACTCCATGCAGGAGCTCCAGGAGGAGAAGTGTGGGTTCCTCTTCAACCTCCAGGGACTTGGAGGAAGGTGTTGAGTGGTCACAGGTGTGGGTAGTGGGAATGTGGTGGGCGAATACTTTGTCTTGTTTTTTAACCTCCTTTTCAGATATATTCACAATTACCCATTCCTCCCTCGCTGTTACTAAGGAGTTTGTGTTTAATATGTACATCTAAAATATGTACATATTAAAGCTATATGATACAGAAGTATTTGGGGTTATGAGCTGATGCTTTTTAGAGAAGGAGAAAAAAATTATCATATTTAATAGAGACATAATTATTAGAAGCACTACGTTTATGGAGAACTCGCTTCAATATTTGTAATTTCACCAACTTCAAAGTATTTCAAAATTGTAAAATTTGTTTCAATATGTTTAATTTCTTTCAACTGTTCATGAGTTTTGCTTGTCATAAAAACAGATAGCACAGTCCTCAGTAGTCAGATGATATTTCTTCTAAATTAGATGACTCATCAGGAAGCTTGACCCACTGGGGAGCATTTTCCAAGTGGGGCAGGGATTGAGCTTCAATTGCACAGATTCATCGAAGATGATGAGTTGAACACCTCAGAGTCCCTCTGTGCTCTGAAACTGCTCCCTGATGCTGGGTGATAGGCAGGAGAGGGGACTGTGTGATGCTCTGAGAGGTGCCATGGGGTTTCTGGGCACCACAGGAGAGGGTGAGGAAGCAAAAGAGCTTTAAAGGCTGTTAGCATTAAAAGATGATGAGAAAATATTTTGCTGTCATCACTTTATTTCATTAGGTTGCTAATGAGTTTCCTCCAGGGATGGCAATGGGGTAGTTGTGATGCTTTTATCCAATTAGTGAGCGATCCCAGGAGTGTATCCTTTTGTTGTGAAAACACATCGAGGTTCGTTCCTCCTGGAGTGTTCAGTGCATCCTGAAGGTGCTCTGAAGGCAGAGGAAGTGCATGCCAGGCCAGGTCCTTCCTTGCGCAGAGTGAGCCTGGTCTACAGCTTCAGGATGGAGCCCTTGAGGGCAATGGGCTCTCCTGTGAAAGGGACTGAAATGCCAAGGATGTGAACAAAGTTTCATTATGAGTTTTGAGGTTGCTTGTAAGTTGAGATACTGAGAGAATTTGCATTTTGAAAACCCTCGTGCAGCTAGGAAATAAAAGATAAGTGCCTTTGATGCTGCTGCCTTGAGGGAGATCTAGCACCAGTGCCTTGCCAGCTGCCTGTGCTCGTAGGAACCTTTGCTCCTGGCACTGTAGTCACCTCCAGGTTTTAGCTTGATTTAAAATGACACTGAAGAAGAAATTAGTGACAGTGGGGATGCAGCTGATGCCTTTGGTTGTGGGTGGCCTTCCATTAGTGGAAAGAACTTCAGCTATTCCTTGTTTTTCATTTTTGCCTCTGCAGGTAGCCAAGAGGTGCAGCTGCTGTTCTCTTGCAGGGCAGTGTACTTGGCTTTGCAGCAGGTGCTTTTGGCCCTGGCCAGTGTCTACCACGAGAGAATTTATGTTTCTCTATCTATTTTGTGGCTCTCTTGTCCTTTTAATTCTGTAATTTGCCTTCTCTGCCCTGCCTTCACCAAGACATGGGTGCTCTGTGTTGTTTGTATACCTGTGACTGTGCAGTGCATGGTACAGTGGACGAAGAGCACAGAATTACATGAACTCTGGGATTCATGTTCTACAAGGATAGATTTAAGTTACTGAGGCTGCTTAAGCAGTTTTTTCCTGCCTTCAAGGTTAGTGTGAGCTTTATGGTGCAGTGCTTTATCTCTGATTCTGTACTATGCTCAGAAGCTGCCTCCTCTCCCCTTTGGGATTGCAATATGGGGAATTTCTGAGCCCTGCAGTGGCAGGCTGTGTAGCAGAGGCTGCAAAGGGCTTACATGCTCTTTTCAAGTGTAATTGGAATAAAAACAGAGGCTGGGGTTTGACTTCTCCCTGTCAGTAGAATATGAACCTATGGCAAAAAGGAAGAGGCACGAGTTACCCTCTCCAGCTTTTCAGTTTTTCCTTTTTCCCAGGTTTTTCAGGTGTTGAAGGAATGCTGGGAGGTGCCTGACAAGCCCCACTGATGCATAACAAACAGTGCTGGAGCAGCTCCCAGTGGTTTGGGTCCAGGGCAGTGCTGTGATGCTTGCCTGGACTCTCTTTTGGCTTTGTGGATCTCGATTCAGCCTGGACAGCCAAGAGCCAAACAGGGTTTTTCATTTCCCTGAGTGTGCTGTGGCCCCTATCATGGTGTGATGAATGTGCTGTGCTCTGGAGTGAGCAGCAGTCACTGAGTGTCAGGTTGTTTGGCCTCTGTCCTGGCAGCAATTTGTTTCTCTTCTCTCAGCAGAGAGGGGGAGGATGAGTAATGTTGACTGTGATGCTGGGGCAGTTGGATTGAGATGGATGAAGCAGTGGAGATGCCCCCTCAGATTTCAAATGTGGTGTTTAGAAACTGCTGCCCTGATGGCTTTTGGTCTGGTGCCCTGGGAGGGGCTGTTCCTTCCCCAAAATCCCCTTACCTATCAACCCTTCATCCATTTGAGAGGGAGGAAAACCACACGGATGGCTGCTGGCAGCCTGGCCTGGCAGGCTCCAGGACAAACTCAGAGTGAGTTGTGTGAGCTCCCCTCTTAAAGAATGTATTTAGAAAAATCTCACATATGATAATCAAAAGTGTATTTAGAAAAATCTCACATATGATAATCTTTCTTTTTTTTTTTTTTGTTTGTTTGTTTGGTTTATTTTTTGAGTGGAGTAAATTCTGCTAATTTTTAATTCTTTTTATTTTTTTAATGAAGAACACAAAGCTGAGCTATCTCTGGCTTCAGCTGGAAGAGATGTTTAATATCACACACAAGTAATTTTACTTCCTCATATGCAATCTTCTAGAGTCACCTGTTGAAGGGGAAGGAATGCATTCTTCCTGATTTTCGCCTCATGTCTGGTGAAAATGTGAGAGGTCAGATAGCAGGGAATTTAAAAGGAAAACCTGATTTAATCCCTTGGCTGGGCAATATGGCTTTTTTTCCCTAATCCCTGGGTTGCTCAACACCCTCTTCTCCCCTTAGCCCACCTCCTCAGTGCAGAAAGGAAATGGAATTCTGACACCAGCAGATGATAGGTTGAGGCTGGCTTTTTCCTGCCCATACAACAGCTGCTCCCATTTCCAATTTCCCTGCTTTCTGAAGGAAGGCTTTGAGTTTGGGGTTTATATTTATTTATGTATATATATATATATAAAAATATTATTTTTAAGTTATATTAATATATTATTTTAGTTTCTGATATTTAATATTATTTCTCTTACTAGGGCAGTAAGCCACAGCTGTTGAACCGGAGTGCAGGGGTTCTTCTCCTGTCACAGCTCCTGCTATTTTTCTGTGGGGAGAGATGATGACCAGTTTGGGGAGGGAGATGGAAGGCAGGAGGGATCTGACCTATCGCTTTGAAAGTGCTGGGTTCATTCCTCCTCATTTCCTGATGGGTGAGGGTTGCTGTGTGTCCAGGGGGAGGTGCAGTGCAGGGAGAGCTTCCATCCCAGACTGATTACAGCCCTCTTCTGACTTAGCAGAAAAAGAAGGTAATTCAGTTTCTTTGCAGTCTTTGGCCTTTGTCCTAAGATTACTCAAGTCTTTTCCTTCACAAGAATTGGAGATCACCCCGTTTCATTGGTGAAGAGCCAAGATACCAAATGGCCTTGCCTTTCTGCCACCAGTGACCTTATTTCACTGTCCTTTGCAGCTGTGCATTTAATCAACTATCAAGCTGCACCTGACTGGCTCCTGAAGGAGGTGGATGTAGGCCTGCTTCTCCCTCTTGCTTATGCTGGGAGCTGTAGGGGATAAAAGGGAGATTTGATCATTTCAGCCCAGTCAGAGTTTTGGACCCTTCCACTGACCAAAGGCTTTTCCAGTGGGTCACGAGGAAATATGAGATAAAGAGAGGAAGGAAGGGAGGAAAGTCGTGCTTAAAATGCTTTTAAAGGTAATGCTTTATAAAAATAATTTTTCCAAGTTTGAAAGAAGCCGATAGGGATGTGAAATGCAGAGAGAAGGACAAGGTGGAGGAAATAAGCTGGGACAGCAAAATCCCCACTCAACTGCACCCGACTTGATGCAATGACTGAAAAAGGGAAAGACCTGGATTCCTCTCCTGCAGGAGAAGCAGTTTGCTGTCTCATGAGGCTGTTCCCTGGCAGGTCAGCTCTCCTCCAATCATGAGGATTGTGTCCAGAAAACCTGGGGCTCTCCTGGGTTTTGCCGTGTCCGAGCCAGGCCAGGACAGCAGCCCCCGTTTCCTGCACAGAAGCCCCTTCCCTAGCCCCCCCTACTCGAACACCCAGCAGGAGCTTTTTTGTTTCTGATTCAGTCACTTTGCAAACAGTGTCACAATTTGTCAGGTGCTGAGCATGATATTTGCTTGATGGAAGTGTTGGCCCTATTGTGAATCAATCCTAACAGCTTCTCACAGCGAGGTTGTGAGACAATGAGACAAATTTACTCCACAGGCAGACAAAGCAGCTCCTATTGTGCGTGGAACCACAAACAATAGGAGGATGAATGAGAATCAGGGAGAATATCCTCGTGTTGGGTGGCTGCAGGCACAGCAGAGTGTGTCAGAGATGCCAGCCCGAGTGAGGAAAGGTGTTGGGGATGGGCAGGTGAGCCTGGAGGGCTCGTGCCCCGTGTGCCTGAGCTGGGGGTGTGTGCTGAAGCACGAGGAAGATATCCAAGCCCTTCTGTGAAGAGCCTGCTCAAGCAGAGAGGCAGTGGGAAAGCACAAGGTTGCTTCTTAAAATGGTGACTTTTTGCTCGTTCTGAGAAATTCGGGCACTAGGTGATACTTGTGGAAGTCCCACAATACATGAGTTTGCTTGGAATTCCAGTCTTCTGTAGTGGAGAAAGGTAGTTTAAAAGTTCTCAGTGGAGTATCCCAGTTTTTAAAACATGTTTGACATAATATTTTTCAGCTGAAGTCTTCTGGGGAAGATGCTGATTTGTTTAAAAAACCCTCCCAACTTGAGCAATATATTTATATATTTGCCTTATAACTAAAATACAGAATAGTTGCTAGTATAATTCCTTTTCTTCATGCTGAGTTCTTTTTTTTCACTCTGATTTAGAAGAGAAAACTGATTTTGTTTTGCCTTGAAACACGAGAATTTTCCACTGAATGGGAGCGCTGGATTTGGGCAAGCCAGAGTTATTTGGTAGCATTTGTGAAACTATCTTGGTCATGATTCATTTTTTCATGATAGAAACAAGTTATAATAACCACATCCAGTGCTGGTCAGCCCTGTGACACTCAGCCTCTTCTGAGCTACCAGAGACTGGACATGGAAGATGAATTTCCCTCTGTTTGCAGGAGTTTCTTGATGCCATGATTATAATATATTATCAGGGTAATACTAGGTAGTGGCTGGCAATCCAAATTTTTCCAGCTAAAGAGGGAGGGCATTCTCCAGGGCTGTCTGAAACTGAATGTACATCAGGCCTGTGGTTAATGGTTGGTTTTTTCGTTCTGAGAATATTCTGCATTTGAGAGTCTTTCTCTGCAGCTACTGGTGGAAGTGACTGGTTAGCAGAAAGCCAAGTAGTCACTCACTGGGCAAGGACTCTTGTCTTGCAGGGAGAGTGGAGGTGATGTCTGATGTTGGAGCTGAAAAGGTTTCTGCCCTCAGGAGGGGTTGCCCTGCTCTTGGACCATTTTTGCTGCTCCTTTCTGAGCGTAGAGCAGTGGGAGCAGCATTTACCCTCCCTCAGGGTGGGGGATCCTGGCAGGGTGATGGTCTCTCCCACCGTCCTCTGGATGCTGAGCACCACAGCGTACTCAGCTCAACAGCGTGAGAATTTTGTACAAATCAGATTTCTGGGAGATTTGGCTCTCTGGGCTGAGGAGCTCCCATCCAGCTGGTCTGGGCAGCAGAAAAGGAGGGAAGCAACATATTTGGAATGATTACACATGGAGGGTTTATGACAATCTTCTGTTTAAGACTGAGGGGTGTTTGTAACCGCAGCCTGGAAACAAATATAAAAGACAAAATAGCCAGGCAGTGTTTGTTACAGCAAATTCTGTCTGAACAAGGGATTGCTGAATTGTCAGTCACAGAACAGGGCCTGTTTGTACTGGTTTTGCTGTTCCAGACGTGTGTCCCACAGGATTTCAAGGCTTTCCTGGGAAGAGACCATGTGGATGTGCAGTTCTTGCCATTAGGACTAATGCATTTCCTTCTAATGGCCTTGCTGTGATGAATCAGGCCCCATGTGCTCGTCTCGGTGCTTGGTGTCACATCCTGCTTGCTCTGGAAAAGTTGTGATGCTGCTGTGTGTGAAGAAGTCAGTGAGGGGAGAGGAGGAATTATTCCTGAGGGATAATGTCAGGCTGGAGAGACTACGTACCCCTACTCAATGGTCAGAGAGTCTTCTCCAGAGAACCGTTTTGGCAATATAATTCTGGCTCCAAGTTGTCCTCTGCAAGAGCCCGTCTCTATTGACTGTCTGTGGAAAGCAGTCTTACAAAGCTAAAATTAGTTTTTATGTGGACCCTTCCTACAGACAGGATGGATAGAAGTACATCCTTGTTAGTATTTGACAAATGTTTCCAAATTAAAAAAAAAACCAGGCAAAACATAGAACTTTTCTTGCAAAAAGTTTTTGGTTGTTTTTTTTTGCTTTTGTTTGTTTGTTTGGTTGGTTTTTTTTTGTTTTGTTTTTTTTTGTTTGTTTGTTTGTGGGTTTTTTTGTTGTTGTTGTTTTTTGCTTGTTTGGTTGGGGTTTTTTTGCAAGATATAAATCTGCTTTGAAGTGGAATGCTGGCAAATGTGTCAGTTTTATAAAGTGGTGTACTATCTCTTCAGCCAAATAGAGATGTTGCCATTTTGCTGGCTGTGAACTGCATCTCGAGAATGAACTGCTCTGCCAGCTGCACGGGCATCACTTGTTCTGGGACTGGGGCCTGGTGCAGGACATGAACATGAATCTCTTGCCTCTCGAACGTCAATCTCTTGCCTCTCTAGGGCATATACATCTAGGGGGGAATGTTTGACGTGTTTTCCATGAGCTACAGCAGATTGGAAAACAAAATGCCTGGATTTCCCACGGCTGCTGGTCTCAGGGTTGTTCTGGGATGGTTCAAAGCTAGCCCTGGCTGCTGACAGGAGCCTGTGTCAGGGGTGGCGTGGGCAGGTGGCTCCGTGCAAGTCCCAGTCTTATTTCGTGGGACAGCCCTTTTTTTGGTGAGCTTTGCTCTTAGCTTAGCATTTGCTGTTTCTCTGATTCATTTACCTCGCCAGAATGGCCCAAACAAAACCTGTAGGGGGAACAAATCATCTTTGTCATGGATATGTGACACCCCCAGCTGTTGATGATGTGCTGAATGGTACCTGGGCGGCTGATATTTGGCCTCTGTTTATGCTTTTTTCTTTCTTTGGTTTGCTGGGAGCCTGGAAAAGTGTAGATGAAATGAAAAAAGGACTAAAGAAGCGTAAATCACTTCAGGCATTCAAGTGTGTTTGCGATTATTCTGCAGAAAGAGAGATGACAGACTGTGGTTGTTTGGTTTAGAAGTAGAAGAAAATATGATGAAATAAGTGAGCTCAGGGGCTTTTTCTTTACTTGCCACACATGATTGCTTTGTGTGTATTTAATGGGGACCTGACTGCTGCAGCAAATCATTGGAGGGAAATATTCAGGAGAATCCAAAGAAGAATTAGGCTTTTCTAGGAAAATGAATTGCATTCATAGCAGGCCTGACTGCTGAGTGCCCACAATGTCACTGGAGCTGCCGATGACTCCTTGCTTCAGGAGGTGAGAGCATGGCCTGGAGGGGCTGGAAAGGGAATATCTGTGCCCTGCAGCCTTCCATCCTTCCCTGGGAACTCCCACTGCCTGTGTTCCTGCCTGCCTTGCCCTAAACCACCAGGTATTGGTGGGATACTGAGCAGAGCTTTGGAACCCACGGGGCAGTGACGTGATCAGGCGTGACAGCTGCTGAGGACCTGAACAAACAGCAGAGAAGATAATTCTGCTCCCCATCTAAAATTCTAATCTTGTTTGTGACATCATAATTGGTTGCCATAGGGACAATTATGGTGTCATAAAAAAAGGATTAATGATGAGTTTAAGTGAGGATTAAGCAGCTGGAACAGATGAACTTTTTCATAACTCCTGCCTCCTCTGAAAGCTACTGTTCTGTGCATAAAAATACAGCTCCAAATACAGAATGATGGGCTGGGTGAAAGTAAATATGCACTGAAGGAACTGTTATTGCTCTAAACTTCTGGGGTCTATGCTGCTCTGTAAAGGAAATCTCATCCCTGTAGAAAAATGCTAGAATGAGCACAGAACTCCTGCCTCATGTGGACTTTTCCAGGTGTGAAGCTCCACAGTTTTTTTATTTCTGTGCATCGTTTGTTGGTTAGTTTTTAAACATGACAAGCTATGCGTACTTGGGGCTAATGTTCCACTGTAGTTAGCTTAGAAAATAAATATGAGGGAAGAGATATGTAAAAGATAAATGCATTTTGATGCAACTTAACTTACTCATTTGTGAGGGTGCTTCAAATTTTAGTGGCTTGTCTGCTTGGAATTGGTTTTGTCAAGGAAATCAGGATTCCTGGAGCTAGCACACTTGAGTATAAATCATCTGATGCTTTAGTTTATGCCTGTGCCACAAAAGCTGGGAGGGCTCCTTAACAAATCAGGCAAACTGGATTCTTGTGCCCGAGCTCGCAGGATCTGAACTACTGCATTAGATGGTTGGTTCATACAAATTTTTCATGCTGCTGATTGTATACCACTTGTAAAGCAAAATTTTGAAAAGATCCACATTGTTTCTGCAGCGTGGATGTCTGTGCTGGCTGCTTTGGCCTCTGAAGTGCTCCTGCCTGTACCCCCAGGGCAAGGCAGCTCCATGTGGCTGCATAGCTCTCACTGCTCTTTGTGCTCTTACCTGAGCTGCTCCGGCAGTGAGGTGTTGGCGGAAGGGCCACCCACAAAGGATTATTAATGTATGGCAGGGGATGGAAAAGCGGTGTGAACAGCACTGGGCATGGACTCCGTGGCAGGAAACTACCTGAGAGATGTGTGTGGGTATCAGGGCTTTGTTTCCTCCCGTGCTCTTGTTACATTTGCTTAACTCTTTCAGTCTCCCTCCTCCTGGCTCTCCTCGGTGCCCTGTGATGAGCCGGAGAGGAATGGCTGTCTCTGCCTGCACAGGAGGGGAAACACGGCGTTCCTGAGGTTTTCTAGGGGTCCAGCTCTCTTCTCATTGCCACGATGTGGGTATTGGTAGGGACTTTAGAAGCAGAGTGAGAGCAGCACGGGTTGGTTGTTGGTGCCGAGCGCTGGAGCAGAGCTGCTCCTGCATCCATCACTGAAGGGAATCCTCACCGGAAAGCTCAGGCTTGCATGCCAGGCATTCCTGGGATGTGCTCCTGCTGGCACTGCCTTCTGCCTAGGGTGGCACACGAGGTTGGGTCTCTGTGGCCTTGGCCCTGCTCTTGTGCTCACGCTGAGCACAAACCTGTCTCTGAAGCCTTTTTGGGGAGAAGTGACAAACTTTGGGGACTTGTAAAGTGGTTTTCAAAGCCCTGTACAGGCAGCATCAGTCTCTTCAGCACCGCTGGGATGGCAGAGGACAGGCTGTTCTCCTACCACAGGAGATGGAATTCAGGAGTAAAGGTTAAACTGTGAATTTTCCAGACATTTGTAGAGGTGAAAGAGGCCTTTCAGAGCAGCTGCTCAGGGACACATGAGCTTGGGGCACCTAAGAGGCTCTCTCTGATTTTTATCCAGGCTGAAGGTTGTAGCACCATTATAAGGGATTTCTGTGGGTACAGTGCCAGTAGGTTTGGATGCTCTTTCACTGACTGCTGCCTTCTTAATACAGACTTTCAGTTATCTCTTCTCTCCCAAAGTCTTTGACCTTCATTCCTCCTGGATGAAGCAGCCCAGTGTACAGCATTTCACCTCAATCTGCTCTTGTGCCCTCAGGCAAAGGATTTGCTGGCCAAGGATCCAACCCTGCTGTTTCACAATCGTTTGGGAAGAGCAGTTTAAAACTGCCATGAGCTGTACTCTGGCTGGTCCTGCCCTCTAAGGCAGTGATACTGAAATCAGCTAGAGAACAACATTTTAAACACTATTGGAAGTATCAGAAAGTAGGCAGTTTTTTTATATACAGCGGGACACATCCGGGGGATTTTCCCTCTGATTGAATGTGTCTCGTGAAATTTTACAGCAGGGTATTTATTCTACGGTGATTAAACATTCTCATTGTAACATTTCCAAGCTAATATTTGAACAGCACTGTTCCTAGAATTAATTTACGTGCCTCTGCCTTTTACTGGAAGTCCTCTTATGGTCCTATAGGGTCACCTAAAGGGGCCTCTGGTGGTTGTATTTATTGAGAGCCCCCAATATTGTGATGGCCTTGTCTTGAACTCCTCATGGGGCATGTGCTGTTATTTCTTGTTGCATAACTTTGCCACAAAAGCCACTATGTTCCTCATTATCTGATTATCCACTGGTTCCAGCTCCATTTAGCATCCTGTGCACACACTTTTACATTCTTTTATCTAATTTGCTAGTTAGTCTTTAAGCTCTCTTTTGCAACTTCAAGGGAACTGAAAATTTCTGTTTTCCTTGTTGTCTGTCAGTGGGAATATTTCTGAGCAGTGACACTGCAGCTCTGAGCTGTGCAGGCAGGCTGGGGAGTTCTGTGCTCCCAGGTCCCGGAGTAGAGGGTGCAGGGCAGAGTGATGAACCCAGAGCAGGGCAGATGGCTTGTGCCAACACAGGCCTCTACAATTTGGGCTTCAGGGGCAGCTGAAACCCTCTGCTGTCTACATCTTGGTGGTTCTCTTCTGAAATGGATTATCTGGTTGATCTCTTGCCAGATCACCACAGTAGATCCTTGAGGAAACGCTCAGAGGGCACTGACAATTTCATCATCTCCTCCAGACTGAGAAAGGGTGCCCACCACGAGGTGTGGAGCTTCAGGCAGTTTGGGAATGCAGTGCCCAAGGAACTGCTTTGTTATTTTTTTCACCTATGCTTCTCCGGCAGTCTGCAAGCTTCTACCTTCCCATACAGAGATGTGGGGCTCTGACTGCCCTGGGAATGCCTCAGTCTAGTGCCAGGCTTCCTTGACGTTTGTCCAGGGCTCTGCTGTCACGAGTGTAGCAATGGGGAACTGCTGGTAGCTCAGAGGGCTGGGAGAAGCCAATGCCCTGCCTTCCTCTCAGATGTGGTTTTCCCCCTTAAATCTGAAGTGCCCTTTGTAAAATCAGAGGCATCCTGTTTGTTTCCAACAGGCTGCACCGAGTCCCTTCCATCTTGGTTACAGCAGAGGCAAGGAGTCCAGCTGGAAGAAGTGTTGTGCTCTAACTCCTGTGCTGCAAAGTACTGGAATAAGCACCTCTCAGTTGTGCCTTAGGCTGCGTGTGTGTGACGTGGTCAGTGAGAGGGCACTGCTATGTGCCTCTGAGCTGGGCAGGAGAACATTGCTCATGAGGGATCACATGCAGCTGACAAACAGTGCAGGCATATGATAAACGGGACCTTTGGCTGCCTCACACTGCACAAAAAACTGAGCCTAGCTCTCCCCTGAGTGCCTGCTGGAGGTGGTCCTTGTGACAGCAGATCTGCCTCTCTGTGGGTGAGGAACAGGATGGTGCTATCCCTCCTTTCAGACAGGGTGGGAAGTAGCTCTGCTGACGGGCACAGCTGTTCCCAAAGTCACCCTGCCCCTGCAGAGTTCAGGTGCTGCAGGTATGGACACCAGCAGCACTTTCTTCCCCCAGGCTGAGGGTTTTCTAGAGGCTGCTCCTGCCTCCTTGGTCTGCAGAAGTGCAGCTCTCGTGACTTCAGGAGGCATTAAACACAGGCTGAAGCGAAAGTGTGTGGGAGCAGCAGGTCTGGGTGCCGCGTGATACCTGCCAGAGCCCAGGGCAGGCACGTGAAGCAGGGGGAATTTCTCTACCTGTCGATATCTGGGTAAGAATTGTGAGCCAGAATGCCTCAGTTACGTGTTTGTACAGATGTCTCGAGTTCCCTGCTGCCTTCCAAAACGCAGCTATAGACTGAGCCCGCTTCACCTTCTGACATTTCAAACCAATTTCCATTTGTCAAAATCTCTCCCCTCTTCTCCCCCAGCATTTTACCTTTGTCCTAATTAATCAGGAGATTATTAGAAGCCCCCACCCAAACCTAGTAAACAACTCCTTAAATTCTAGACTGTGAGTTTGTTTATTTCACTTTAGCTGGGACTAAAGTGAAATAAACGGAGGTCTTTTATCATTTTAAGTTACTGAAAAACCTTTGCATAGGAGATATTAGTTTGCTCCCAAATGGGCAAAGACTGTTTTGGTATTATTAGTGCTCTCCATATCAAAGAAGACCAGGCTCCAAGGCTAACCTGGAGGTCTTTGAAAGCAAGCTAGAGGCAACCAACATCCCAGATCCCATTAATTTTCATAAGATCTGCTCCTCAGATTTTTTGATTCCTCTGTAAAATTGCTGCAGGTGGTTTTGCTGGATCCACCTCACAGGAGCCTTTCGTGGATCAGGGTTTTGTGGCTCTAACCAGGATGTTGATGCCGTCCTTGCTGTTTGAGATGGGAATTTCCTGTGGGTGAAGCAGTAACAGTTTTTATCTCACCTAAATTTCACTTTTTAAGGCTCCCTTTTTTAGATATTTTAGAAATATGAAGTAATAAATTTCACTGCAAGATATGTGTAAATGGGAAATTATTTCTGGGTTGCTATTTCATTTCTGAAGAGGTGCTGTTCAGTCTTACGAGGTTTTTGATGATGCTAGATGAGAAAAAGAAAACCCTCTAGCCAAATATCTCTTGAACAGAGCCCCATTTTCATCTGAATCTGGGAACATGAAAGTACAAATCTGTCCCTTGCCGAAAAATTTCATTTCTGTTCTAATTTGTAATAGCTCTCTAGGTGCTGAAACAATTTTCCTTTCTCTGCAGATTCATCCTGAGCGTTTGTCAGTGGTTTGGAACTGAATGGATGTTTAAAGTACATTTTTCTCTTTTCTTTCCCCTTGCATGTAGTACAAGGAAAAGTCTAAGCCAGTTGCTGACCAAAACGAGCCATGGAGACAAAAGTGTTAAATATGAGTCAGACTATCTTGCTTTAGAGGATGAGTCAGCTCTGGTTTTAAGAAAAACATTTAAAAAATGATTGGAAAAAATGCTGAATGGAAATATTTCAGAAGAGTCTCTCTGAGATGGGAGATTTCCTTGTCTCTATGCAGAAACTATAGCAAGTGTTAAAAGTGCTAGAAGGGGTAAGATGATACTAAACTGAAGGGGTTTCTCTGGGGGGCTCATGTTCAGTGTCCTGAGCTGGCCACTCAGAGCAGAGGCAAGAATTCTTCAAAGTGAAGATCAGGGATGCAAACTCAGGTCAGGGAGTCCCTGCATTTACTAGCCCAGGGACATGTGGGCGATGGGATTCCCAGGAAGGAGAGAGACTGAGCTGCTCTCTGACCTGGCTTGGAGGCCTTTGGAGCTGGGCTGGAGTTGAGGCAGTGCAGGTTTATTCCTGCCCTGGGGAAGCCAGGGGAACTGCAGGAGATGGGATGATGCTGTGACCACTTTTGGGGAAGGAGGCTTTGTGTGTGTGCACTGAAGCTCAGCCACTTTGGCAGGAGGGTAGCAGGTGTTAGGGGGAAGGGAGAATTTAGAGAATGGAAAGACTGAAGAGCTGGCAGACATCTCTGAAAGGTTTTTCCTCTCCAGATTTGTTATACCTACTTCCTGCATCTCACAGCATTACCTGTTTGAAAAAAAGGCTGATCAGCCCAAAGGGATAATCTTCAGCTGTAAAGCTGGAAAACACCAGCAGGGAAGAGCAGGCGAAGTGTGACAAAAAATAGCAAATGAACCAGCTAAAGAGCCATCCAAATTCCCAATAAAAAGAATATATTGACAAAAAGCACAAAAGCTGCCATTAGCATGGGATGGACTATTGCTGTGCACTCTAAATGAAGTAAATTTATTCCTGAATCCACTCTGACTTTAAGAGCTTTGCGTATAGCCAGCAAAATGTTTCTGTGAAGAGCACAGCAGCTTCTTCTTACTCATGTTTAAAGATGTAGCAGCAAACTGTGGTAATGTGTTATTATTATTCTGCATCACAAGGTGAGGGTTATGTTGTGCTCTGCCTGGCTTTGTTGCTTGTTATGGAAGGCTAAAGCACTCAGAGCTTTTAGCAAGCACCAGTGGTTATCTGCTGGTAGCAAAAGCAGGAGATTCTTTATTTGCTGCTCTAACTCTTGATGCTCATCCCTGGATTTGAAGTAAAATTTCAGGAGGATCTGGAAATTGCATGGGGTTTGCTTACTTCGCTTTTACTTGCTGTCCTGATTCAAATGTTATCGGGTCCTCCATGGAAAAATATAGCCAAGGAAGTTGTTTGGTGGGGTTTTTTTCCCTGTTTGGTAAGTAACTACTCATGTTTTCACCTAAATATAAAACATGGGAAGGGAACTGAAGCCTGCTCATATGACAGTTGTTCCAGTGACCTCTCAGGAACCACCTCTTCCCTCCTTCTCCCCCTCATCCTTTTTTTCACTTGGCTGCCCTGGGGCAGTCACAAGCTACTCCTCAAGCCTCCCTGGATCTACTGCCTTCTTGTATTCATGCTGGGCAGCTCCTGCAGCTGATGAGAAATTTGGCCACTGGATGCTGGGGGCAGGAGGTGCAGGAGCCAGCAGAGCTTTTCGGGAATGTGGGACCGGTGGAAAGACAAACATCCTTGGAATGCACGAAGGTTGGGGGTTTTGATGTGCTGGTGAACATAGATCTGTGTGATCCAGGTTGTCCTGTGTGCACGGAGATCCCTGTGGGCCATCAGCATGGTCCAAGGCGGTGGCAATGTGTGTGTCAGAGTGTTCGTGTGTGTGCAACAGCAGGGTTATGTAGTAGAGAAACAAAAATGCCCTCTCAAGAGCTCACCCTGCTGGTTTCTGTCATGGCAATTGGAGTGGAGAGCTAAAGAGGAATTTTCTCCTTAAATGTCACCAAGAATTAAGTGGCTTTAGATGTATGGTGTGGAACACTTGAGGTACTGGAGTGTGACAGGACTTTGCAGGCTCTAAATGATGCTATGCTTTTAATAACTCCTTGTGAATTCATGCCTTGAGGTGCAAGAACTTTAGAGGGGTTTTGTGAGGGGTGAGAGGACTGAGATTTGACTTGCCCTCAGAACAAAGCTTGCTTAGTGCTTCTGATCTGTGCAGTTTTCCTTCCTCCTGCAGCCAGGGTGTGATGTTCTGGACGTGGCAGATGCTCAGGCATGGGAAGCTGGGCCACCTTCAGCTGCCAGGGCACTGAAACAACCTCTGCTCTCTGCCTGGCCCTTTTGTTACCTGAGTGGGCAGATTGAGCATTTGTCCCTACCGGTTATTCCCCCTCGGTTTCCAGTGAGTGGAATTCTTAAGGGATCCCAAAGAGCTGGCTTTCCTATTATCCTCCTTTTTTTGGTTGAAATTAACCTGCCTTTGAGAGCTGTGAAATGAGTACTTTCAGAACCCCTCAATTTTATTTGTAACTCTTGATGGTCAAGATGTCTCTCGGTGTGAACGCACACAAATCACAGGGATTTGGAAGACAGGATTGTGTGCTTGCAACAGCCTCTGTACAGCCTGTGTTAAATACAGAATAATTTGGGGACAAGGGAACCCCAAGGATTAGTTCCTAGCTTTCAATAATGAGTCATAATGTTGTGCGTAGCTCTTCATAAATCGTGCTTGGTTTATAACTCCACGTGCTCTTTTGAAAAGTGCAGTCCTGCAGAAGGCAGTGGACATTGCAAACCCCTCTGCACTGCTTTCTCCTGCTGTGCAGGGATTTTCTAACCCACTAGCCCTCCAGTTTCTACTTCTCTAATTCTAACTCTCAGACTTCATTTGACAGGCCTTTATCTGAGTATTTTCTGGTCGCTGTCTCAGCAGCACCCCTCATTCAAAGCAAAGATGGACTCAGTATGAAAGGCTGGAGGATTAATTTGTTCCATTTTCTGCTGTCTTGTGTCTAATTCAGAGCGACTCCCTGTGATTTCTTCTCTGGCTCCACTGTCCAAATGGGATTTTGAAGCATATTTTCTTGATTATTGAATATATGTAGACGGCTGTATGAGCTGCTGTAGCTGTGGTCCAAGACTCCGCGCCTTAATTTTGTGTCTCTTGTACTTATTTCTCAGGTTTCATTGATTTTTTTTTTTGTCTTTTTGGTAATTTTTGACAAGAGATGGCATTGTAGAACCTAAAGTAGTACTACATTTTATTTCAATTTGATTGAATGTAATACAATTTCTCTTATTCGTAGTGATTTTCCCAGCGAAGCATGTAAGCATTCTGTGTTTACGTTTTGGAAGTCAGGGAGGGTCTAATACTATGTAGCAGGAAATCAGATTTTGTAGAACTGAATATAATACAGTAAAATTAGTCTTTTTTTTAAAATAATATTAAAAAATTCTTGTATCATGGTTATGAATTTTGACCCCTAATATTTAGCCTTCAGATGGTATTGCCTGTGAATATATTTGTAAAATTTAGTAGCTAGCTAGCAGTGAAATTTTTGGTAAATCCTTCCTGTGTATGGCTGCTTTCCCCCAGTTGTTTAGTGCCAGCATCTAGTGTTCATATTTCTTGTTGTGGCACAAGATGAGGAAAATTTTGGTTGCTAGGCCTGGATGCTTTTCTTTAAGTGTGCCAGGAATAAAAAACCTATTTTCCTTCACCCCTGGAAAGATGAACACCAGAGATAATAATTTTCCCTCTTCCTGTGAGTTGGGTTATGGCAGTTCTGGAAGTTTCAGATGGAGTTTGGTCCAGAGCAAAATCAGCAAGATGTTTTTGTTTTGTTCTCTCCTTTGGCATCTGTTCATGTTACCTCAGCTCTCTGAGGAGCTGCAGTAGATGGGGACTGGTGGAGTGACAGAGTCCCAGAAAGTGAAAATAGACGAATTTGTGTTTTGAAGGAGGGGAAGGGGGAAAGGTGTGTTCTATGACACACTGCATGAATGGTTTCAGGAGAGGATATTTGTGTTTTTAGGCTTTTTGTGCTTCAGACTCTGCTCTGCAGCTGAACCTGAAGACAGGACTGAGGCGAGGAAATGGATGTGTCACCTATTCTGGCTCTAAATAGTGGTGGTGATGATGATAACAGCTTTCCTGGAAATTATGCACACAGGGATGGAAGGTCGAAATGCTGCTGGAGACATCAACCAGCTGATTGTGCAACTGTGGTGCACTTAACCCTCCTGCCCCCAAACACAGAACTCCTCCCCCTTCTCTGAATCCCAGATCTCCAGCTCTATTTCAGGACTCGATTGATCACAAACTTCCTGAAATAAGGGAGAAGGCTCAAGCAGGATGTTAAATTTGGATATTCAAAGATGTTAATTGCAATAGAACCAATTTCCTGATGAGAGCTCTTCTCCACAGAGAAGTCATCTCATCATTGTAGAAACACCACCATAATTAACAGGAGCTGAAGCACTTTTTGGCAGCTCATCAGAGAGGCCTAGGTTAGTTCGTGTCCAGATATTGCATGTCCTTCTCTCAGGTGAGTGGTATCTGCAGGCTCAAAGATGAGCAGATTTGGATCAAATGCTGCCTCTCTGTTACTGCTGATGCCTCAGTTGTTCTCTGAGTAGCTGATGTGTGCTTCTTCTGTCCAGTTATCCAGACTCAGAATTACAGTGATTAAAGATCTCTTTGGGTAAAGTAGTCCAGCAGCTTCCCAGAGTGTGTAAAATTCAACCCACTTAAAAAAAACAACCCTGGAAAAGTGAAGTGGGCAACCATTCTCTTATGTCTCTTCTCCCTGTCTCCGTTTTCCTCCGGCATTTTGTGTGTGAGGCTTATGCTGCAGATTTGGACACTGAGATATTAACTACTGTGTGCCTGCCTCTGAGTGAGGGACAAAACCAACCCAGCTGCTGTTATCCAGAAAGGAGACTAGTGCAGGGCAAGCCAGAAACCTGTTCTGTGGGAGAACGTGGCTGGATGGGTTGCAGTGCAGTTATAGAAGTCTTTCACCTGAGATGAGCCACAGTTTAATTTTTCTTCAAGGTCTCCAACACTTGGTTATGCACATCCCAAACACGTCAGACTTTGAAGTCTTTGGTCAAGGAAGGCTGTAATGTTGGAGTAGAAGTGGTGCATGTGAAATGCAGTTGTATGGATCAGGGAAACTGCAAAAGATTCGCATAGGAAGCAAAGCCCGTTGCCGAGCCCCAGGGGTTTCCAGCATTTCCCCAGTGGGTATGAAATGAAGACACAGAAATCTGCTTCAGAATGGGCACTGCTTCTCAATCAGTGTACGAGTGTGACAGAAGACTATTTTAAGAGCATCTACATTTGGTACAAAGGATGCAGATTCCCTCATTGAATCTGCTCTGTGCACTCCTTCTGCTTCAGCCTTCTCCTCAGCCATTTTCCCAACTCCCACCTGATGCTGCCAGGATTAGAAGTCTGTCCCTGTTCCCACCCTTGTGACCCACAGCTCAGCAGCCCCTTGCCTCTCCCAGCCCCTTTGGGCTGCAGGCAGGCAGCTTTCCCTGCACAAAGCCCCGGACGGCAGGAACGTGTTCTCTGCTCCCACCGCATCCTCCTTCCGCACACATCCCACTCCTCCCCACCTGCTGCTGGTTTGGGGAAAGGAACAAAAGCGAGCCTGAGCCAGTGTGCAGAGCTCTGTGCAGCAGCAGAGGTGTCGAGCTGAGCAAATCCCCAGCTTTGGCAGAAGCCCTCTTTGCCCTGCAGTGCCAGTAGTGCTTTGTGGTCCTCCCTCTGCTAGCCCAGGGGCTGGAAGGGCTTTCTTGTCTTGCCTCAGCCCCCTGCTGCATGCCCAGTGACCACCCAAGCACCCCTGCCTGCAGAACATCCACAGCCTGGTGGGAAATTCACATACCTGCTGGTCCTAAAACCTGGTGAGAAGCTTTTGTTGCCTGAAAACTCTCAAAGCAGGGGTAAATAGTGACATACAAATCCCTCTGCTTGCATGGGACAGATCTTCACCACTTGGAGGAGCCTGTAGGTTCCTAAACCAGCCCATGGCTGTGGTGTGCACACAGCAAATGGGGCAGAGCCAGACCCTGTGCAGCAATAAGACCTCTCCCCACCCCGTGTCTGGTTATGGCTGATTTCTGCCCATGCCAAACCTCAGCTACACCAAAAGCTGTGCTGGCGGAAGGAGAGAGCTGCCTTAGACCTTCTCATCCTGGTGTCTTCAGGCACCAGCTCAAACTAAGCTTGAGAGAAGGCAGAAGTGTAAGTAAAAGTTGAACTTGCTTGGATGGGTTTTGACTGGCTCTGTCATCCCAGGGTGGGGGAGTGCAAGAAGTGTGGGAGGAAAGTTGGATGAGGGAGGGTGGTTGGATGAGGATTTCAGATATGTGCAGGAGTACGTGCCTTCATGCACTGAGTGTGTTGGAGGTGAGGAACTAGAAAAAGAGGAGTTATCTTAATAAGTCTGAGTCACTGAGGGAATGGGGGTGGTGGCAGAGAAGTCTCAGTGAGGCAGGGATTCATCAGCTGAGGAGGACACTGGAAATTTTGCATGGGCTGAACAGTGGGGGGGAAAGGAGGGAAAACTGCTGTGCCAAGCTCTTGTGAGGAAGGCTTTGAGCTCTCAGCAGTGCCCATCTATTTGTTTCCAGTGTTTACCTTGTGAAGTTTGTTAAAACAAGGCACACAAACCTCCTGAGTGAATGGAAATCTAATCTCAACTAAATGGCAAATGGTTAACGCTTAGTGAATAAACCTTGGACAATTTTCCTCTTGGTCCCCAGACCACCTCTTCCTAGCTCAGGCACAAACTCAGAGGAGGCTTCAGATGAAATAGTTTCAACTGAATTTCTTTCTAAAGTTGTTCAGCTATGAATCTCTGAGCAAAACTGGAGGTAGGAGATGCACAGGGATTGAAGACAATGCTGATCTGTGCACTCTGACAGCCTGGAATGTACTTTACTTGAGGGGGGTAGCAAAGCCACTTGGGATTCCCATGCGCACCTCTTCAAAAAAGAGCAGCCCCCGCAGAGAAATGAAAAAAGCAAAGTAGAGGGAGAGAGGAAACTTATGTTGAACTTAAAAATGGCTTTCCTGAGCAACAAGGACTGTGTTTATCAAGGAAAAAGTCTTCTGACAGGGGACAGATTCATTTAAAGGAGGAATTTGCAACACCTTTATCCAGAATGTGAATGAACCTTAGCTTAACTTAATGTTACCTTATTCACTTGTCTCTTTTTTTCTACGTGTGGACCTGACCACGTATGCATAATATTCCCAGAGCTGGCTGCTTGAGTGCTGCTTCCAACACTCCTGTGAGGAGTAAGAAGTCGTGGGAATGTCAGAAGCATCCAGATCATGAGAGATTAGAGCTTGGCAGAGCACAGACCAGAGGGGGTAAAGTTAGCCAAGCTGCAAATGTGACGCTTCATCTGAATGATGCCTGAACTCTGCATGTAAAACTAGGGGCTGCTCATTTCAGAAGGTGTATTTCTAAACGGGTTTGGGAGGCAAGCCCAGCTGGACTCTTGACAAACAGAGGTGTGAGAGCATCCATGTGTGCTGGGCAAGCAGGGGTCCTCTGTGCCAAGCACAGCACCGGGACTGCTGATTGCAAACCACACTGTAACAACAGCTCTGTCTCTGGCAATTATTTGCCATAGCTGCTGGATCTTCCAGCTGAACTCCGAGCAGCCCAAACCCTAAATTAGCCAGAAATCAGCAGTCCAACTACTTTGTGGATTGTGCCTTTACCCATTGGAGGCAGGCTGAGCAATGCAGAGTCTTCCGTGGGGAGCGTGATTCATATGCCAGTGAACAGCTGCTGCAGAGCCCTGGGAATGCCCAAATGATGCTAAAATTGATGCTTCTGCTATTCTGGGAGGTTATTTTGGTGTGGATGAAGGGTTAACTAGTTATCAGTCTCAGGTAAATGGAGTCCTTGTATGCTAACCTGCTTTGGTGTTCATGCCGTGGGAATTCAGGCTCTTAAAATCCCCTTCTGCCTGTTCTTTTCCACTTTGACACTGTTCATTTTCCAGGTATTTACTTCCACACAAATGAGTGAGACAGCATTGCTCTTTCTCTGAATGATATTTGTTGCACTAAAAATTGTGAGGAGAAGAACAGCTTCAGAACCTCTGCATTTAGCATATATAAATAAATAGATATATGTGCCTCCTGAGATGGAAAGCATGGTTAGACAACTACACATGCACACAAAGCCACGTGGCTTTATTCCTTCGCCCAGCATCTCTTGCCCCTTCATTTTTTTTTTGTCTCTCTTTCAAGAAAATACATGAAGAAAAAAGAAATGGTGTCTCTGAGTGGGAGTTATCACCTTTGAAGTATTGGCTTAAGACCAGCTGAAACAAGGTTTGCTTGTGACCTACATAATTCTGGCCTAGATCTCTGGTCCAGAGAAAGGATAAAAACTTACTTCATGTTAAAAAGCTCTAGGCCACTGCAAACATTTTGTCTTTTTAGGTGTTTCTTCTGTATTTAGCCTCCTCTGCTTTCTGTTTTCAGCTTTCATCTCTGAAACACCTTTTCAGGGCTGTCCCCTCGCTAATGGCATTAAAATTGCTTTGCTGATGTGTGGTGAGGTAGGACAAGGCTGACAATGGGGGCTGTAGGACAAGGTAGTTGTCATGGGAATTTTTGAAAGCTTCATCCCAAATAAGCAGGATTTGGCATCTCTGTTACTGCAGCTTTTGGTTCTTCAGCTGAATTACCCTCCCTGGTGCTCTCTGCCTCACCTCTCACTCCTCTCTTGACAAATCCTGGGAACACTCAGGTCTAAAGCACCCCTCTGCATCCATTTCCACCAAATTGTGGATATTGGACTTGGAAAGCTCCTAGGAGCTGTGGGGAAGGGAAGAGAGGAGGAAAGGATGATTATCAGACATGGTATCTCCTGATCTCCTTTGCAGGGAGGGAGGGAGGAGAAGGACAGAGCAGCCCATAAAGGAGAGTTCTGATGCCAGTTTATTTAACAAGCCAAACACATCAAGATTAGGGTTCCTATGGCAACTGGCTACCAGCAGAAGCACCTCAAGGATTTGGGGAGGAGTGGGGGAATGATGGAATGGTTAAGCAGGAGGTTCCAACATCTTGGATTCAAAAGATCTTTTCCCAGCTGCAGGAGCAGTCTCAGCTTGTTTGCTGAAGAGCAACATTTATGGATGAAAATGCTCTCAGCAGCAGAGGCAGAGGACACGTTCTCCCTGTCAGCTGAGTGAGGCCCTAAAGCAAGCAGGGATTGTTTTATTGACATCCTGTCACGTTCCCTCTCTGAGGAGTCTGAAGGAGAGGAGTGGGAGATGGTGACGGGAAGATGGAGGGACTTTAGAAGCTGAGTGGCAAGTACAGAAGGGACACGAGTTAAGGTCTGTGGATATGATATCCAGCTCCCTCCCCTATTCTGCAAGGCCCAAGGAGCCACATCCCCTCTCCTAAGTGTGAGAAATATTGTAGAGCCACTTTCTTCTCTGGCCTTTCAGACAACACCATCTCAACAAAATCAGAGGATCAGTGTATGGACAAGCAGCAGAAATCTTTAAAATGTCTGTTTTGTTAGGCTTTTTTTTTAAAAAAAATTATGATTATTTTTCCCAGTGCTGTAGTGGCTCCAAGAGCCTGGATGCTTGTATTTGTTCTCTGCTTGCTGCCAGACCTCCTGCTGAGAACATCTCTCACCTGGTACTGTGACTTTTCCATTTGGGTTTAAAATGCCAGATGAGGTGGTCATTTGAATCTGGGAGCAAGGGGAGGATGAAGGAGGTTGAGTATAGTTCCTGTTAACATCAGCACAGCATGGAAAAGAACCATCTTTACATGACTTCCGTTCTTTGTATTGAAGGTCCTACTGAACGTTCCCCTGATCAACCCCAACCCTGGGAGGCTGATTGAGTGATTTTCTTAATTGGGTTCTGTCTGTTGATTTCACTTTCTTGATTTTTTTTCTTTTTAATAACTTACTACAATCATGCCATTCTGTCTACTAAAAAAATCCCCTACACCTCACGCTGGGAAAGAATTGTGCTTGTCCTTTGGCATCTGGTGGCTGGCACAGCTTCCACTGGAGCTTGTGCTCCCTGCTCAGCCTGGGCTGTGCACACACAGACGTGCACCAGCAAGGGTGAGAGAGAGAGAGAGAATCTGTCCTTCAAATCTGTAGGTGAAATCTGAAATCGGGCTGATTTTGGTGTTCATGGAGTATGGAGCAAGTTGTGAGCTTGTCCCACCAGAAAGAGCTCCTGTTTGAGTTGTGTGATGCGGTTCCAGATCACTGGAACTATTCTAGGATTAAATAATTTCATGTTAGGAGAGCATTTGCACTGCTTGTGACAGAAGACTGCATGGAGCAGGAGTGAGATGTGTGTGGGGCTTACAGACAGATGAATAGCACAGGAGGATGAAGGGGCTTTAGTTCTGACCAGAAAAACTTATGTCCAAAATTGTAATAGTTCATAGCTGTTCATAGGAGGACCAATCCCATTTCTGTTACAAATGGAGAGGGTGGATGGGGAAGGAAAAAGTTGAGGGGATGGGAAATATGCAGTGACATGATGAAGGGAGATAGGCTGATACAAGCACATGAATAGAATTCAGGAAAATGAAATATAATGAGAAGGTTTGGAACTGGGGCGGGAGGAGAAAGGCACAATGGGTGCTGTGTGGGTAGGAATGAAGTGGGGGAGTAGGAATGGAGCAGGATAAAAGGGGAAGGGAGAAATGGTGAGTGGAGAAAATGAATGGGGCAAGGAAGGCAGAGATCTGTAAGTCAATAGGAGGGAGGAGATTTAATGGAGAGGGGGGAAGAAGGAAGGTAAGTAAAGAACACAAGTGTAACAAGGATGCTGAGTTAGAGAGGTGTGGGGGATGGATACTAAAAGATGAGAGCAGGGAAAGGAGGAGAAAATGTTCTCTTACCTAGGGAAAGCAAAGGGTTTGAGACAGAGTTTTAGTTTTAAAGGGGAGGGGTGCAGGGGATGAAGAGAGTGGGGGACACCAAAAACCCGGGAAAAAAAATAGAGCTATAAAACAACAACAAAAAAGGTGAAAAAATAAAAGAAGAAAGGCTAAAAAGAAAGAACCCCAAGAGTGACAGTGTGTTACTTTGCAGCTTTTCAGGAGTTCCTCAGATACACATTTTCCTGTGGGATCCCATATAATCTTATCTTTGTGTTTCCCCTGATCTCCCACTGATGGAAGTGGGCAGCCAGGGCACAAATGCCTTTGCCAGAGGAAATGAAAACTCCCCAGCTACAGGGAATGACTGCCTCAGTGACCTCACGACAATGCCCTCGATGCTGCCTCTGCCTGTAGATCTGCTACATAAATTTAGGGGCAGGCCACACTTTAATTCCAATTTCCAAAACCTTCCTGCTGTTCAGAGAATACCCCCAGTGTGCGTAGGACTGGGTAGCATGCATGTTTTTGAGTAACTTGGACAATGCAGATTTTATTTTAGTGGTAGGAGCAAATGCTGTCCTGAAGAAGCAGCTGTGATCTGTGTACCTTGAGAGGCTGACAGACAAAGCTGTACCATGCAAATAATGCTCAGAATTGTCCTGTGATCAATGCCTGAACTGTCTTTAAAAGCAGCCTGCTGTCATTCTCTTGAATATTTTCTCTGCTTTGGGACAGCTATGACAAATTGTGATAGAACTACAGGAAAATTCTTGTCAGCTCGAGCTGCCCGGCCAGGAATGGCAAAAACCAGGAGGATGCAGGGGATTCTTCTGCAAATCCATAGGATTTGCTCTTGCAGCAAGAGATGTTCCTGGAAATGCTTCCACTTCTAAGTCAGATTTCCACATCTCCAGTGCTCTGAATGGACTCATGAGCAGAGCCTGCAGCACGTTATTCCTGCCTTGTCTGCTCTGTCTGCATTTTGAGGGAAGCTGGGATAGCTGCCCCGGGCACTCACTCATGGCCAAACCCTGTCAGAGGCAGGGCAGTGCCAGCCACATGCTCTGATCTGTAAGCACCACGAAGGAATTCTTCTGGAGGGGCTTGCAGCCATTCAACCACTCTGCCTGCCAGGCCTTCTGTAAATTTTTCATTTACAGTCAAACTTGGGTCAGCAGAGCAAGTGGTGGATGGGGTGAGGCCTCAGGGAGCCTCAGTGTGACAGAGAGGGAGTCAGGCCAAGCTCTTTGTGTGGAATTTCATCCTGGCATGAGGATGTTTCTAAGCAAGGCTTCGCTTCCCCAGGCTCAGTTTCAGCCTGCCTGATATCTCACCTGGTTTCTCTTCACTCCCCAGTTAGATTTCCTCCAGAAGTCATCACCATCAGGGGCAGCTTTTAGGGTTTTTTTAATGTTTTCACTGGAAAATTACTATTTCCTTTCATCTGGAAACCTTCCACTCCTGTTCCCTGTGTACACTCTACACTAGAATTCTCCATTAGCAGGAACTCCTGGGTGTTCAGCCCAGTTTGGAGCAAAGTAGGTTGCTATGTTAAAGTTGCATCTGAATTGCAGAATTTCAGTGGTAGGCTGAACATAGGTGGAAATCAATAGCATCTTTGGCTCATCTACAGAAAAATGCTTTTCTGCCTGTGTGAGGGGTGCAGGCTTGTGTGCCTGTCAAAAAACCCCAACTCTTCTGTAATTTTGGAAAGCATGGTGGGAAAAACATTAAACATGTAAAACTAAAAATAAGTGGGGAGCAATAAAGAATTGGATGGGATTGTGCTGATCACTGAGTCCTGTTTCTGTAATTGCAAGTAACCATAATTGAAAACTCTGGCTTTGCAGGAAAAAAATTTCTGAGTTTTCTTGTACCTACATTTTTAAGGAACTCTCATATCCCTGTAATAAAATTAAGCCCTCTGGCACTCTGGTGTTTGAAAAACTCCCCTGTGCTGCAAGGAACCATCAAGTGAGATGTCAGACGTTGCCAGGTTCCTGGGTCCCGGCTGGGGTGGGAATTTGGTAGTGAAAACAGCCAGGTCATCCTGGGGAAATACACAGGGCCATCTGTTGTGGGGAAGGGTGGGAAAATCTCCAAGGTTTCTGCTAACCTGAGCTGGTTGGAAAGGCACTGCTGATCTCAGGGTGGTGATTTTAGTCACAAGTGTGTGAGCAGGACACCAGGCAAGCAGCTGAGGGTTTGACTGAGTGGTTAACAGTGCCTGTGCTCAAAAAGTGTATTTTCATTGTAAGGAGATCAATCAGTAAAGAAATTAAAGGAGTGCAAGATGTTATTTCTGGTTTGACATCCGCTAAATCTATTAAAGCAAGCCAAGATTTGTGAAGAAGGTTAATTTGTTCTCTTGCACAATAATAGCATTAATCTATTGAGACTCCCAGCGCTGATCCCTTCTAAGCTGTGTCCCGCTCTTTTGGGGATGTTCGCTGCTTTGTGCAAATGTAACAGAGGTGGACAAGGTCTGTTGTCCTCCATCTGCTCCCTGTCTTTCTGCTACCACAAAGGGAACCTGCATCTTTTCTCTGAGTGGGTTTTATCTGTCCCCAGCTGGTATTTGTGCAGCTACGTATAAAACCTCTCTCACCTTTACTGTGAGTGCTGCTGGTTTGTGTCGAAAATTCTTTTGTATGTTTTGGACAGTAAATATTTAAAGCTTCCATTTTAGTGGGTACTTTTTTGGCTGGTGGAAGGAAAAAGTGTTTGAATACTTTTATTCTCTGTTTTGCCCAGAGAGTGTTCGCCCTCTTGCACTGGCTAGGCAAGTAGTTTTACAAAAGGGAGGTTTTTTCTTCTGCTCCTCATGCAGCTTTTCTTGGTAGCTACAAGCTTCTCAAGATGAAGCTTCCACCTTATGCAGATCTCTGGAGCTTTTTTAAGAAAAAGTCCTCCTCCCACTCCTCAGAGTTGCGTGGCTTTGTACCATGGTTCTTCCTGTGTGCCTGCTGCCTGTCAGGGAGCTGCAGGGAGCCTTGGCTTGGATTCTTCTCTCTTTTCCCTTCCCTGTGCTCTGAGGTACTGCTGTTATGTTGTGACTGGACGCTGCCTGTGTGAGAACACACAGTGCCAGAATTCCTCTAGGTCGGTGTTTGACTGAGAATTAGCACAAAGAGTTGTTTATTCTCATGCTGCTGTAATCCTGCAGTCTAAAATGGCTTTCAGAAAGAAAATGAGAAAGTCCTGAGGGCACCTATGAGTTCATCAGCACTGAAGTGGGAGGTGGCTGCTGCAAGGACAAAATCAGTGCTGGTACCTTGGCATGTGCTGGGACAAATACCTTCCTGCAGCTGCTTTCCTCAGCAGGAGAAGTTTTAAACTGTTCCTTGCCTTCTTTGCACTGATGAAGCTTAGCTGGCTCTCAGTGAGTGAGAACTGAGCCTGTATGAATGTTTCTAGAGGGAAGGCGCTGAGAATTTCCCGAAATAAAGATTTTATGTTAGGGAGGAAAAAAAAAATGCACTTGACCTGCAAAGTCCACTTGGATACAATGACTAAGGCAAAAAGAGATAAACATTTGTCCAGTTTGGGAGCAGGTGATTTTGCAGTCTACACCATGCTGGAGCACCTGGGCTTTGCAGGGCTACCTGGGGCTTAGCGCAGCTCTGCGGGATTTTGTGTTCTCCTCTGTCTTGCTCAGCAGAGAGATCTGCTCGTGACCAAGACCCCACCACCAGCTAAACATCTCGAGCTTCACAGTTGCTGCTAAAAAAAAAAAAAAAAAAGGCTTTTAAACTCTGCTTTGCAAACTCTGCCTAAGGTTTCATAAAAGTGGGTATTTTTAGCATGTCATAAAGGTATAAAGCCCCACTCTTATTTTTATCCCTTCAATCTCTGCCAAGTTAATTGAAGGCGTTTTACCCTGCTTTCTTTTGCATCCCTGACTTTGAGAAACTGGCTAACTTTAGGACCCGGGAGGGAAGGCATCATCGGATGTTGGCAAACGCTGGCCATGTTGTGTGTCTATTTATAGTAAGTGTGTGTCGAACCACCTTGTCGTTTTTTTCTTAGAACCGGCTGGCCGAGCACAGCTATCAATTACCCACGAAGCTAATGATGAGACAAGGGAAGCTGTGTAAAGTAGGTGCTCAGAGACTGGGGAAAAAGGGGGAGATAGGTGACAGGACAGGGAGAACGAGGTTTTAGGAACTGCACAAAAAAATCCCTTTGCTCAGCCTGAAAACCCTCATTATCTGTAATAATTATTAATAATAGGGGTGCCTGCACAAGGTCATTGTGACGGCTTTCAGCTGGTGTGCGCCTCCCAGGCATTATTTCCCTCATTTGTTTTCGTTGTGTTGGCAATCAAGGGCAGTGAGTTTTTTCTTCCTTTTATTTTTCCTTTTTGTTTTTTATTCTTTCTCCCCTACACACTTTGCTTTTAATAGATCTTCAGCTGAGCGTTCTGCTTCCCCCCACTCTATGTGGAGTTCTGATATTTGGGTTGGTAATAGCAGGTTCCAGTTTCCCTGTGAAAAACTGAGCCTCTGGTGTTTCTCACGCTGGGAGATTGCACACACGCGTTTGTTTCCTCTGTCTCCATTTCAGGGAGGATTTTGCCTGTGAGGACTCTGGGGGGAGAAAGGAGGAAGCTAAGGGATGTCGCTGCTAATGACAAAGCTGATTGTCTGCTATTTATCATCTTTTTTTTTGTTTATTGGCTTATCTTTGCTGCTTTCATCTCGAAGGCAGGGCAGCTGCACAGCGTGAACTCTGCTCTGGATAGCATGACCCCATCTGCCACCTAAGGCACTTCCAAGGAGGGGCTGGTGTTTGTGTGCGGGTGTGTGCACAGCCCCTCCCCACCCAGCCGGGAAGCATTTCAGCAAACTCACACTGGTCAGCTCACAAGCAGCATTTCCCTTCCAGGAATTGGCCTTTGATGGTCTTACCTCTATTCTTCCTCCTGCTTTAGATTTCCCTGATTCAGTCTGACACTGGTGGGAGGCACTTGTCTGTTTGCCACCTAATATGAGGTGCCGGACTCGGAGATTTTTTTGTCTTTTCCTGGAAGTTGTGCGTGTGAGGTACACGGATTCCTTTTGCAAAAGCAGCAGGAAATGGAGAAGGTGTAAAATATCCGTGTCAGGCTCCTTGGATAGCTGGTAAGTGGGTTCTTGGAGGAATTGCTGAATGTTAAGCTTGAAAAGCCTTGTGATGTAATGGCCAGGCTTGTCCACAAGCACTGAATGTGTTTCAGGATTTCTGGGCTTCCTTCTCTAATCCATGAGGAACAGCAGCTCTTATCACACGGGTGCTGTGGTGTCCCTGCTGGTGTTTGGGATGAGCTGCACTCAGCACAGCTCACTGATGCTGTTGCATCTGGTCTGCTCGAGGCCTTCAGGACTGTGCACATCCAGTGCTGTGGAAAATGCCTTGAGAATCAAGGTGGGAAGAGAAGAGGGGCTTTGGGAATGATGGTGAGGGAGGGAAAATTGTGTACTCAGAAAAGCCAGTTTTTTTACTTGCAAGGATTGGTTATGCCATTTTGCTGGGCAATGGTAATGAATGTCTGATTAACTTCTGGCAAACAGTGTCTCCCTTGACTGCTGGGTGCTTATTGCACCTGAGTGTTGGGACTTCTTCCTCATCATGCATAACCCTTTCCTTCCCCTTTGGAAGAGTCTCCATTTTACAAAAATGGGGTTTTTTCCTGGCTGGGGAGGAAGGAATGGTGCTTCCTTCACTAGTTAAACCTGTCTTGGGAAAGAGGTCTCTACCTCTGCCCAGCAAGGGAGCAGGAATTGAAGGTTCCTGCAGAGCTGAGCAGAGCTCTGCCATGTACTGCAGAGGTTTGATGCAGGGCTGCTATCGTCTCAGGGGACTTTAGATCAGGCTCAAAGCTCTCACTGATTCCTGGGAAGATCAGCTTTACTTCAGGGCTGTGTTTTTTTCGCCCCTCCCTTTGCCTTTGTGGACCCTCTCCCTCGTTCTCCAGGCACACACTGATGGCAGGATGTTATTTGCCCATGTGAGAATCAGACTGAGCTCGGAGCAGGGGAATCCTGCTTTTCAGTTGTCCTTCATTTCACCAAACACCTCAAAGCAAAATTAAAAAAAAAAAAAAGCAAAAAACCTACAAAACAAGTTTCATACTGAATAATGCTCATTAATTAAGAAAGTGAAAGAACTTTATTCAATTAATTAGCGGTAGATTTTTGTACAAAAATTAGTTTATCAGCAATCTTGGCTAAGTGCATTGTATTTTGCTTATAACAGAAAAAAAGACTTTTTTGATTCTGTGTGATTGCTTGTGGAGGTGTTCAGAGAGAGGTTTATACTGAGAGTGTATTGACATCTATTGATGAAACCTGAAAACTTCTCTTCCTTTGCTATTGACAAATTAAAGCAATTTTCTGCACTTCTAAAAGAGGTAATGGAATAATTCTCTACCTCCAACTAGCAATTTAATATTGATCTAAGACAGAATATTTCAAACAGTTGATTAAAGAACTTCTAACCCAAGTTTCAGCTTTTGTGTGGGATCATTTCCTGTTCACAAGGCAGTTGCCAGCTTCAGGTTAATTTTGACAGTGGAACAAAGCAATAGCGGAGCTGGCAGAGGTGTGTGATGCTCTGGTTTCCTTTAGAGGAGGTTTTCCTTCAAACTTTGCACTTGTCTGTGCAGTGAAAGAATGGCAGTGTGCCCATGGAGGAACTGGGCTTCTGAAGTCACACTCTTTTGTTAGAGCATTGGAATTTTTCAGTGAAATATGTATCTCCAAGGCAATGGGCTTGGGGGGGGGGGGGGGGGGGNNNGGGGGGGGAAGGTGGTATGTGTGTGAGAATTGTGCTTCATTCTTCGTTTTGAATTCAAAGTAGTCAGAAGGTCCTCTTTTTCCTAGCTGCTTTATTTTTCATTGCAAAATATCTTCTAATGACTGCTAACTAATCCTGATGTGTATTGGCTGTCTAAGATGAAAACAAAAGCTCCTTTCGGTGCTGAAACCTCCCTAAGGAATTAGAAAACTCTCGCTGCCTTTCGTGCTGGAAAGTTCAGTGATTTGTTGTTTCTCAGCCATCCTGCCTCAGCATGGCAGCTCTGTCTCCTCAGCACAGACCTTTCCCTGCTTTCCCTCGAGGTTCTGACAGAGCCGCTGCAGGGAGGGATGGGGAATTCCCTGGGGCTCGGGTGCTCCCCCTGTGCCTCCAGCTGAGCTGCCAGGAGCCCAGCTGGTCCCCATGGGAGGTGCAGACTGATCCTGCAGCTGAAAGCCTGGAAAATTCCAAATAAATGCCTGGAAAAGTGCGAACGTTTGAATGCAGTCCAGACACTTGGGAGTTCAGTTTCCAGAAAAATGTAACGTGTGTGAGGAGAGCAGTGGTGTTCTTCAGTCAGGCTCAGCCAGCACTACTGATAAATTGAAACCCCAAGAACAAAAAGCCCAAACAAACGAAAAGAGAGCCAAGATTCTGTCTCCTCTTATAACATTGGGAGTAACTGTTGGGAAAAGGGACAAGGGAGGATGCTGAACATGCTCCTGGATCTGGTAGTTGTGAATATTTTTGTCTGTGTTACCTGTATCACCTGTTTGGAAGACTCTAGGTGTGTTATTCTCTAGGGAGGGAAATGCTGTGCTGCATTTATTAACTTTATTATTGGAAAAATAACGTGATTTCTGAATGTGCATAAAATTTAAACCATGGTATATTGCTTTCATTTTTTACTTTAACAAAAGGGATTGTGCTAAGACCAACAATGTAATTTGCTGAGCATGAGTGCACAGTCATTTTTGAAAATATCCCTTTCAAGTTTGTTCATTTGTTCAACTATTTACTTCAAATTAACTTGGAGAATGTAAGCAACAAACAGTGACACTTTCATTCCCCTAATTTTGGAAATGGCGGATATAACATATGCTTGCTTGTTTCCTCATCTGCAATATGCATGTGGATGTTAAATCTGGCCAACATTTTATTAGTTGGTTTTAAGCTGAATGGTTTTAACCAGTTTAGTCTCCTCTGATCAAAGGTAACATCACAAGTGAAATTATTAACTATTATGCAGCTGTATAGGCAGTTGGAAGGCATTTTTCCCCCCCTGGTCCATAACTGGATGTCTGATTTTCCACAGCTCCTTGAATGTAAGAGCAGCAACTGCTCTGCACTGGAGCCTCCTGGGTCAGTATTTGGTTGCCACTGTTTGTAGAGACCAGAAATACCAACGAAGAAGCTGGAAGACTGATGTGAATCCTTAATCGATGAAAATTACAGTTTAACTCTGTTTCAGACTTTTCAGACAGCAGCAGGTTATGGTCAGGTTTGGGGTGACTGATTTGTGTGTTTGTGGTGATCTCGAGGCAAACATCTGTTTGGCAATGTGATTAAATTTAAAATCAAGTTAACCTTCTAGGAAAATATTTGTTGCAAGCAAATCTGAGATTTTTACATCAGGAACAAAACTTTACTCCACAGTGCTTACACTCAGTGCTCTGGATTTCTGATCTGCTCATACCTATTTTACATAAAACAATAACAAAATGTGAGGTTAGGTCACCTAGACAGGATGATCCTCACCTTGGGTGAGTGCAGGCTATAAAGTGTGAAATAACAGTGGTGCTGATGAGGATATGTTGATTTTTCAGGATGTGTCACAGCTGCTCCTGACAATTGCCAGGAGTTGGAGCACGTATCATGAAAGGGTGACAATAATAATTGAGAAGTGAGTATAACTTCTGCCAGCTCTTATCTCTGCCCTATCATTTTAGTCAGTAGGTTCTTCAATTCCTGTTTGTTTTGGTCTGAAGCCGTTCCCACATTTTGTATCTCACCCTGGAGGTGGATAAACATAGCTCGCCAAAGTGTCTTTATTCTCTCATTTCTGGGAAATCTGCATGCAGTCGGCTGCTTCATCAAATATTCCCAATACTTAAATATCCTCAAAAAACCCCCGATGCAACCAATCCCTCAAAGACAAACACAGCCAGGACATGTTCTCTGAAAACTCCAGAGGAGTATTTGTGCCTGTTCAGAATGCTGCAGACACTTGTAAGCATGTGTTTGTGTGTCTGCAACCTCCTGCTGCCAGCACTGATGGCAACTGGCAATCCCAGGGGCATCTGGACAAGGGAGATGAGGAACTCTGTAGATTTTAGAGCACCCCCTTCCTTTAGGGTGGGAGATCCCTTTGTGTGATGGTATTGACACAATGAGGTCAAGCTGAGTGTATAAATTCCATCTGTGTGTAGACCTGTGTGCTCTTTGGAGGGGCAGAGTATCTTCCAGGCCTGTCAGCAGGGCACTTTTTCATTTGCAGAAAATTCATATTTGGGAAAAAAAAAATGGAGAGGAGAAAACATTTGCTAGAGACTGTAAAGGACAACGAAAATCTCGAAGTAGATGTTGGTATGCCAGGAGCTTTGTATCACGGTGACACTTTAAATGTCAAGAAATGCATGCTGGCAAAATGGCCTAAATTCACAGAGAGTGATGTGCTCTGGGGCTGTGGTGTTCTCTGAGGAATAAAAGTCACTGTGGATGTTTCAGTGAGCATATCCAAACAGAACATTGCTGCAGCTGGAAAAGAAAAGGGGAAGAAAAGACAGAAGAGATGTCTTCTGAGGAACACAGTGGAGGCCAAGCAGAAATTTAAGTGGGTAACTGGATTCATCCATGTGTTCTGTATTTTCTCAGGGATCATTCTCCCCTGTAATAATCTTATTCTGCTCACAGTAGTGGATAAAAGAGTGCAATTTCACTGTTATTAATCAAAAGCAGCACTGAGGTAAGAAATCTCTGCCTAACTCCTACTCTTGCCTTGCCTGCACAGATCTTGAATGAAACTCACCAGGTGTTTCCATATTTACTGAAATTCCCTCAACTCAAGGTTTTCCCTCAGCTTCAAGATGGAAAATGTTGGTCTAATCACTGTGAATTGTGAAGGAATCCCTGGAGTCCTTTGGCTGCAGAGGAGCTCCTACAAGGAGCAAAGTGCTCCACTGCCAAAGGTCTGTATTTGTTATGCTGTTTTAAAGAAAGCATTGGAATTGCTGGGTATTTATTGTTCCTCCTCTCTTTCCTGGTGGATATGTAGGCAGTTGTGAGGAACAGAGAGCAGCTCACACAGCTCTGTGCTCGAGTAGGAAACTGCTATTTTAGACCAGCTCAGAAAAGATTTTTTTGAACCTGAAGATTACGCCCTCAGAGCCTCAGAGGTGTGGGGACTTGGAAAGAGCATAGGGGTTGGTAGATGTAACCCTTTAAAGAGTGTCAGGTTGGGATTTATGCCCCTTCATGGGAAGGAAAGAGCCTGGATGTTTTGAAAAGGCTGTGATGCAGGGGTAGAGCTGTTCGTCTCCACCGAGGTCTGAGGGACACTTCCCCCTTCGTGGCGTTCAGCAAACGGTGTCAGAATGAGCGTGGCTACTACAAATCCATGCTGAAAGCACCCAGCAGCTCCTGATGGCAAAAATCTCTTCCCAAAATGGGTATGGGACTGTTCCCAAAATGAGGCTGGGAATTCACTCCCCTGGCAAAGCTGGGATGGGTTAAGGCAGGGAGGGATCAACAGGAGCAGCTGTGGAAGCTCTTGTTATTCTGAAGGATGGGTTGGGTGTCTCCGAAGGAATACTGGCAATTCCCTGCCCTGTCCCAGGAAGACTGGTGGATCCAGGGGTTCTCTTCTCTTGGAGGCTGACTCAGTCCAGAATTTAAGGGCTCCCTGAGAGTTCACTTTGCTCTACCCTCCTGTGTGTGTTTTTAGGTGAATTTTATTTCCTTCAAAGCAAACTAGGCACATGGCCTTTCTTCATAGATGCTTTAGCTAATATGGGCATCTCTGCAGGATGTTTTAGATGAGAAAGTTGCCGTGTGAAATGTTTAGCATAGTGCTATTATTCAAGAGTTGCCTTTTTTTCCCTTTCTCTTCAGGTCTTCATTTAATTTACTCTGCCCAACAGATGTTAGCTGGGATGTGACTTCCATGAAAGATGTCTTACAATGAGTTAGAACAAAATTGCTCCTTTTCTATTTCCTGTTTAGGAGGTCATAAATGTTAGGGAAAAATCTGTATTTTAGTGAACCTGTAAAAACCTGTCACTGTCCTGTTAAGAGTAGAAAGAGCATTACACAAACAGTGGCACTTCGAGCAGTTTAGGATTACATCCTATGGGAAAAGACAAAACTGCTGGCATTATAAGGTAAATAAACCCCTGCATTGATCTGTACTGACATTTTTCTGGGCTGTGTCCTATTCTGCCATTCTTTACGTGGGAAGGAAATGGTTTTCTGAAGATGCTTCTGCTGATGTCAGCATTGGTGTTCCTAAACACAAAACGAATTCAAATGGTCTGGGCTTCAGTGACAGCTCAGCACTTCTTGGTCCTGCTCAATATGAGGCTCAGTTCTCTTATAATTTATTTGGTGTCCATTTGGACCTCTTTCTGAATTTTACTTGTTTCATGGCTGTGTTGCTTGCACTAGAAAAAAACGTGCTAGCAAAGATTTTTGCCTGTGATCCACAGGAGAGGCACCTCTTTCTTTGTTTTCCAGCTATTTGCCATTGCTGTGAAAGTGTTTTTCTATGAAAAGCAAATTTCACTATTCATTGTCCTTTCTATGAACAAAATTACTGCCACACAACCATAATTACACTCTTCCACTTAGGTCAGGGCTGTGGATGCTTTTAAGGGGAAAGGGTGAGAAAGACCTCAGAAGGGCACTTTAATTTAGAGATGCATGTGAATTTGAAGAGATTTACAGTGCTTCTCTTAAAACAATGCAGAGCTGAAGGCTACAGGGCTTGAAATTGGAAGAAGTCTGAGAAAACAAATGGAGCTGTTGGACTGTATAGAAAATGATTGTCTGCACAGCCCAGTGAACTGGAGGGAATTGCAGGAATAAAAAAAATACACGCAGCCGAATTCCCAGGTTTTTTTTCCTCCATCGAGTACTTCTCCTGGAAGATCACTAATGCTAAAGTATTTTAAGTCTCTACAATGTATCTACCCTCCTTAGCAACCCAGCTGTATGCTGGAGAGGCTCTGAGCACCTTCACTTCTCCCTGGTGATGCCTCTCCCAGTTTCTTGCAGACACCTGGGACCTGCTGGCCTTGCTGGGGAGCTGGTGTGGAGCAGGTATCGTGCAGAGTTACCTGGCAGCTGAGAGACAGCCAAGGTGTTTCAGCAGCCTGGTGGAAGCAGCCATTGAGGCAGACTTTGATTGCATTCCATCTAAAAATACTTCGATCTAGTTAATCTAAATATACACAGCAAAAAATTCGGGCAATGCCTGCTACCTCCATGTTTTATACAGGATTTGGGTTGTATCAGTAAGAAAGTAAGGTATTTATTTTTTATATGGCGAAGGCATGTCACTCCCTCCCACCTGGACCTCCAGAAATGCTCTGGTAATGATCAAACTCCTGCCTTTTCACAGCTGCTTTCTTAGCAGCATCACCAGCTTTCCCCGGAGCAAGAGCTGGGGGGTGTTAGAGCTTCGGGGATGAGTGGCTGGTGCTTTATTTCCCATGCATGTGAGCTTGGAGATAACCATGGATCCTCGGGGGATTTGGATTTACCATTGATACGCAGACAAATCCCTAAGCCTGGCTGGGATTTGCTTGCATTGAGTTAGGATTGCTCAAGGCTGGAGCTGGGCTGAAGTGGCAGTGTTTAGTCACACTACCTCGGGTTCCTCTGCCAAAGCTGTTTGTTTATTTTATCATCTAATTGACATGATGTCTCTGTATTTGCTACTTTTTTTTTATTTTTCTGGACAGCATTCTTCTTAGTCTAGAGGAAACAAAACTGCATTCTGTGGGGATGAAGATTCCCGGTCTAAAAACTGCTTAAAAAAGACTAAACACGAGTGGATTTTGGTCTAGATGGGTGTTACCAGGGATTTATATGGAGCTAGAATAGTTGTTGCTAAATGCACTCCTGGAAATTGTTTGGAAAGAGGAAATAAACTGTGGGGTGCTGGAACTTGTCTCTGAGCTATTTAAGATGAGGATTAACTGTGGAGGAGAAGGAGGATCAATTAGTGAATGAAAGGACAATAAAATGGGAAATTCTGTGTTGGTAGGGCTACTTTTCTGCCTCTGCACTTCATTGCAGTTAACTCAGCAAGGATGGATCCTGCATTGGTTATTGCCCATTTGGAGAGAGATTCAGGAGTCACTGTAGAGAAGTCTGTGAATATTTCTGCTTGCTGCTCAAATAGAGCAATAGGAATTCCATCAGTGAAATGGAACAATTCATGGCTGGGAAAAGACTGAACAGAGAGAGTTTTACCAGCTTGGATGGCTTGGAGAGCAAACAGAAGGCACGTAGGGAATGCTGAGTTAGTCCCTCCTGTGATGTGAGAGCCAAGGAGCACCAAATAAATTTGTCAAACAGGTTTAAAAGAGGAGGAATGATGTCTGCTTACAACTCAGTATTTTGTACCGCTTTTCATTGTCACACAATGTCACGGAGACAAAAATACCTGTGTTAAAAGTCCAAATAAATGAGCATTGAGAATCCACGGGTGAACAGGAAGTGGGAGCATTGGATGCAGCCCAAGACCAAAGCTTTGCTCTGCTGGAGGCAAGATGGATATATGGAAGGCAATCCACCTTCAGACCTGCCACCTTCTCAAGCTCTCTCTCTTAGCACCCATCACTAATTTGCTGTGAGCAAATTCCCCTCAGTAAAATATTCTGTAGGGAGCCCACATTTCTCTGCGGGGCCAGTTATCTAAAAATGAATCTACACGACTCCACATTAAAATACATGAATCTGCTTCTGCCTCAAGCTGTTGTTCCGGAGCCTCTTTTTTTACAGATGGTTCCTGTTAAGTTTCATTGTTTTTATTTATGCTGAAAGCTGAAGTTGTAGCTGTCCTCATGTATGTTTTAATGGTCTAAAACCAGTTAGGAACTGCAGAGAAAGCTCACTAAGCTTGAAACAATCCATATTTACCCATATGCTTCTAGTTTTGCTGTTGAAGGCTTAGAAAATCATTCAAACCTCTTGAAGCTCAGTCTGAAATAAGCAATTTTGCTGAGCTGCCAGACAGGGAAATAGTTGCATTTGACAGATCTCTGATGTGTATGCGAGGCCAAAAGAACAGGAATGGAAGCTGGGTTTGCTGTCCTTTTTTCCCCACTTTTTGATGCTCTGATCTCGATTTCAGAGCTGCACCAGGACGGTGCTGTCCACCCTGACGTGGCTCTGTTGTGCCATTGCAGTTTATACTCTCTAAAAGCTGATTTGTGAGACTTTCAGCTCTTATTTTTTTTTTTTTTTTTGGGCCAAAACTGTAGTGAATTTTTTTGCAAGGCAGTATCATTGATTTTAGCAAGCTCAGTGCATATATCCACTTGTCCTTCAGCGTGTGGCATCCTAGAGATCCATGCCAAAAGAGAAGCTGGCACACAGTTTCCAGGGAAAACAATTAAAAATACTTTCTAGTTCTTGTATATGTGTACACAGTGCCCTCCATGAGTCCTCTGAGGTTTGTCTTTTGCATTAAGGAAGAGTAATGTGGTTTAAAGAAAAAAAAATTGACTTCTTGTAAAACCTCCCCTCTTTGCTACAGTTTCTAGTTCAAAAGTCTTTTTGTTTTTTTCCTTCCTTTAAAATTATTTTTCTTTGTGAGCATCATCTCTGACTGGCTGCAGCTGGGGTTAAAGTAGAAGTCAAGCTGGTGCCCTTAGTCTTAGCACAAGAGGTACAGACCTTCAGTGAAGAAAACAAAAATATTGAGTCAAATTATTTTTTTCAGGTAGCTTAGTCTCAGAGATCTCACTGTCTGGCAAATTAGAAAGAAAAAGTGCTTTGTTTTTCTCATGAAGAAAACCAACCAACCCAAACAAAACAAAACCCCCAAACCCTTCCAAAAAACAACTCCCAGGCCCAAAAATGGAGGCTTCATGGAAAGAAATGTGGGAGAGAGAAGGAAACAAATATCAGAAGAAGGGAATTAATTCTTAGCTGTGTATGAAGTACCAGAATTAAGGCGCTTGGGATCAGACTGCATTGTCTGTGATTTATTGCTGATTTTGATGAGGTCTTCTGCGCCCTTGGGCTGATCTTTTGAGAATTCTCTTTGACCATGGAGAATGGCATTTTCGGCCCTGCTGTGGTGGGGGAAGGCTCCGCTCCCTGTGAGATCCGAGGCTGACCTTTCTCCAGGGGAACAATGGATTCCCACCCCCTGTGCAGATCAGGACTGCTGGACTGGGAACATCCCCGTTCTCGTGGTGACCCCTGCCCAGCACAGCCCCCAGGGGTTTTGGGTGCAAATATCATCCTGTGTCCTTTGTTTTCTCCCTCTTGTGTCTTTCACATCTGTTTGGCACCTCTCACCTTTCTGCTCCAGCAGCAAGGGCTTGGAGAAGGAAGATTTTGTTGCTTTAGCTGTCTGGAGAGAGATTTTCCTGCCAGCTGCCTTAGCCTAGAAAAAGCAAAAGTTGTAGGTCTTGTTAAATATCACTCTCTTCTAAGATACAGAAAAATAAAGTTTTGGGGGAATTTTCTTCACGGTGGGAGTGCCAGAGGAGTGGGATTTGTTAGTCATTAGCCCAAGTAACAAGGATATTCTGATTTGCCTGAAATGAGCAACCTGGGAAAATCACATGGCACTGATTCCATGGAGTGCTCCGTTTCCTTTGTTTAAAATCTGGAAGTTCACACCAGGACCTGCCCTTCTGCCTGCTCGTTTGCAGAGCACTTTTGAGGTGTACCCAGTGCACAGAGCTGCCTCCAAGCACATTATGTATCATAAGGTAATGCGTCAAACTGGGAGAAAATAGATGCTTTGACAGAGAGAGTTCTGCACTTAAAAAAGCAACATTCCTCCCAGCTTCCAATCTCTTTGGTTAGCTATTTTTAAGAAGTATTTTCCCACAAAAGCAATTTCTTGCCAAGCCTATGCCAGCGAAAGTGGAAAGTGCAATCACTGTTTAGAATGTGGAAGGTCTGGGGGGGAATGATAGGTGGTACAAGCAGTGTGGTTTGTTAGCAATGGCTGCAAGTGGCTGCATTGTTTGATTTATTTTTGTTAAAGTGCTCCATTCTCCTTTGAACACTACTTCTGCTCCCTCTTTTGCCTGCTTTGACTCTTGAAAATTAGGGAAAGAGAACAAAAGCTTGCCTGCCTCTTTTTTTTTTTGTAAGTAATGCAGGAGAAGTAGGCCTTCAGAAAGGGTTTGAAAGGGAAGGAGATAATGGTTTAAACTGGTGCAGGGAATAAGAGGATACAGAATATAAACTGTGGTGGAGAACAGGGAGAGTAAAGTAATAAAAATAAGAATAATATTCAAGTTGCTCATGGTTTTGGAGGGAGTAATGGTCAAGAGGCCTATGAAGACACTTAAACCATGCTTTATGATGCCTTCTTGACATGGAAGAATGCATCACATACTGGAAAAACTCTATTGGCAATAAAGCATTTAATTTAAATTGAGTGAACTGAAAAGGCTGTATTTTCCATATGTGTCTCTATTTAAAAATGAGAAGCCTATTTTGGGGCAGGAAAAGACACTTTGTACCTTTTATGTGATACCTGTATTTGGTAATGTTTTGTGCGTATAAAAAACCATTAGAGCCCCAAGTGGAAAATCAAGACTTTCTTTTCATCCCAGGCCCCTTCAATGAGAGTATTCTTCCCCTTCACCAACCAAACCTGTGTGGAATTAACTTTCTTTGTCGGAAGTGGCCCAAGGGAACCAGTTAGGACTCCAAGAGGTCTCACATGTTTGAAAGTCATTAGGCATGTTTGAAAACTGTCTTTCCAAATAATGCCTTTTATTTTAAGATGAACCAAATGTCTCACCAGTGCTCTTCTTTGGCAGAGCCACATTTTCCTCACCAAAATCAGGTAACAGAGTCTGTATTGCTGGAGGGGATTTGGTGACAGTGGCTGCCAGGTTCACTTGTACACTGAGTCCAACTCTTAGCACGAGCTGTTAGTGCCAGGCAGGAGCTGGATAAATAAACACAACTGAGGATGCTGCCCAGAAGCACTCAGCTGCAGTAGGTTGAATAAATGCTGCAGGAATGGAAATCTCAGCAGTGAGGACATAGCTTAGCCAGCAGATGGAACTGGGGTGGGAATTTTCTCGTTGTGCTGGGATTTTTCCAGCTGTAACAGAGCTGTCCCAGAGAATCAGATACACAACTGCTGCTCATTTGTGTTTGCTCTGAAGCAGTCTCCATGGACCAACAACAGAGGTGTGTTCCTAGGGAGACCCAGCCAAACTGTGGCATTGGAACTGATGTCCCAATGTGAATTGATAGCTCCTGTGACAAAGAAAAAAAATACATATGCCTTAAGATAATCTCAGACAAAACTGTCTTTCAACATGGAGGCATTCTTGCTGAATGTTGTCATTTCTTAACCTGTTGCTTGTTGTATTTGTTATTATTCTTTGGAGGTTTGATTGGCTTTGCAGCAAGAGAGATGGGGATCAGAAATGCTCCCTGAGGAAGGCTGGTCAGAGAGGTGAGGAGCTGAGAGTGGGAGCAGAAATAAAGCTATTCCTAAGGATGGTGTTCCATTTTTGATATCTCTTTTCTGTTCTCCCTGCTTTTCTTGCACCCATTTGTTGCACAGGCAGAGGAGGTGAAAATAACAAAACTTGTTATGTAGTAAATTAATTGTTCACTTGCTATTAAATAATGCCTAATTGTAAATTACTGGAAGAATTGCAACTTTTTATATTGGTGCCCCAAATGTAAAATGTGACCTTTCTCCTTCCTTTCTTCTGGAAGTGAATACAGTCCCGTCAGCCCCTGGAATCCTTGAGCTGCTGGCTTTGAGGCGGAATAATTTAACCCAAAAGCTTATCTCTGCAAGAGGAGGAAACAACACCCAGCAGCAGCTCCTGAACTGCTCATGTAGTGCTGCAAATGGCCAGCCCCAGACTGTTGGAGTCCAGTTATTTATTCATCGTCACGAGTTCTATTGGCAGGCAGGAGTTAGGAGGAGAACTTGTGTGCACGGGATGGAGCGAGGTGTGTGAACAGAGTTAGTTGATGCAGCCAGTTTAAATCCTTTTAAAAGAAGTCCTGTTCAGATTTTTCCTTTATGCTTCCTCCACCCCTGCACCGATGCTGCAGCAATGCTTGGCAGCTTGCTGTTGAAATACATTCCCTTAGTGCTGGACTTCTCTGGATTCCCTTCTGAGTTACCACAAGTTGCTCATGAGCACTGGTCTTAGAGTGTTAGCTACATCTTTCTTCCAAAGGCTATTTTTGCTCTGTCTGCAGGTCTGGTGATGTTTATGACCTATCCTGTCAATCCTTCACGTGCAGAAATGGACCTGAATTCTGTTTCAGGCTATTTGTACAGAATGGGGATGAAACTGGTCTGGGTTTGGGCGTCCTCCCAGCTGCAGTTCTGCACTGTGAGTCCCATCCTTGCTGTGATAGGGGGCACCAGCTGGTGGCTGGGGCTTCAAGGAAATGGTTTAGCAGAGTGCAGCCCTTCATTTTGGGGAGCACAATGCTGAATTACAGCCTGGAGTGTTTGTTTATGTACTGGAGACATGTTCATGACATGTGGAAAAAGAGCGCTCCTGGGACTGCAAAATCAAACGTACCAAAGTTAGGAAGTGCCAGGATATGAATTTCCCCACCCTCTTGCACAAATGCCTTAAGATTCACTCTCTAATTGCACAGTTGCACACTGGTTTTTCCACAGAATTCCTGCATCCCTCTGTGCATGCTATACCCTCTGCTGTTTCCAAGAGAAGTTATTCAATATTTTGTTTTTTCCTCATTGCTCCTCATGACATTACTCAGGCTGCACAGTGAGGGAGGAATTACAGATGCCCTTATGGTTTAGTTTTGTTTTTTACTCATCTTCATGACAGTGTAAGAGCCCAGGGTTTCACGAGCACACTTTGCAGTGGTCCTGCCTGATCCTGGATGCTGTCCTGACCCCATTCATGAACACTGGGAATGCAAAAACATTGAGGATGCGTTTTGGACAAACAGCCTTACCAAATGTTTCTGATCTTGTTATCTCCATTATTCTCCTCACTCCCAGGGTCCCATTTCAAATCCCAGTCCAAGTTTTTTCCTTCTCTTACCTGGCTTTAAAAATTACATAGATATGGTGATATTTTTGTTCCCTATATGTGATTTTACAATCCTTTTTGGAGACATCCTGTACCAGAATAGAGCACCAAGCCTGTTGTAAATATAATGCTTAGAGAACCACAGGGGAGAGAAAAACTAAAGACTAGGAAAGGTAAAATTGTTTTTACACCCACACTCCATCTCTGTTCATATTACTCCTGGTCTTGTCTGTTTCAGTGAAATTTCTCTATTTTTTTCCCTTTAGGTAGTGTTTTGAGAAGATGCAAACACCACCCATCAGCTTTCTTTCTGTTGGTAGGTTAGCACAGCATTCTGTTACCAATAAGCAGCAATAGACATGGAAAAGGATGTGTGGGGCTGCTGGCTTCAGGGAACGGTCTGAAAGCCTTGCTCTGATTTCCTTCTTGAGTTTTTGTAGGAAGCTGAACAAGCCACCAGTGTAATCTGGTTTCCATTTTAATTTCTAATAGCCAAAATCTTGTTTCTCCTCCTTGGTGGTACCTTTAGAAAAATCAGTGAGTGTCAGAGGATGCTGGAAGTTTCGTTGCAGCTAAAGCCAAGTAAGTTGATTGTTTTTATACCCAGCTGGTTACATTTTAATTGATTTACCAGTGTATTAGCTGTAAAGGCAATCCCAGTCTAAAATATATTGACATGTAGCTGCATCAAAATGATTCATGCATTTGCTGTAGTCAATATCACAGATTGTGTTTAGTGTTTGCATTTTGTACATTCAGAGTTTACCCAAAACACAGAGTTATTTCCAGTCCTGGTCTTTATGTAAAGCAGGGTTTTGGAGTCCGAGCTGGCAGAGCCCTGCTGTATTTGATTAGTAAAACCTAAACAAAACAAAGTGCTGACTGGTCTTTTCGTCTGCATTAGGCACTCCAGGCCATCAAAGTTCCTTGAGAGTATTATTTATATGCCATATTATTAATTTACTGTCATTATGGCTGGGCTTCAGGCTGACCCACTTGTGTGGTGGTCAATCCACAATCAGAGTTTGATTGAAACCTCTGTGGAGGTTTTTGACTTGACCATATTTAAAATAAAAAGTAGGGAAATACCAAAGCTGTAAAACGAGTCACCCCAATTTCAGTTTTTCACTAGAACCTCTGTTTCAGGTAGTACTGCCTGCATATGTAATGTATATTACTCTGGAAATTATTCTTGTTCTTGTAATTCCATCTCTTTATCCAAAACCAAATATGTGGTTTTGAAAAATAATTGTTTCCAGATTACTGTGTGTAGGATCACTGCAGCATTTGGAAATTCTGGTCTTTTTTTTTTCGTCCATTTTCGCCATTTCTGATTCACACTTAAATCTACCGAGGATTTCACGTTCAAAGAAATCCAAAAACTCTTGAATGTCTGCTCATCTTTTATTCTAATCTGCACAAAAGGATAGCCTTTGTCATTCCTTCTGCCTTCTAGTGCCCTGAGCTCATGTGAGGTAGGCCATACACCTTCCTACTGAATATATAGGGAAAAAAAATTTCCATGTAGATCTACCGCCCCAGACCTTCAGCATTTGGCTTAGTGGTTGTCATGGTGCACAGGACCACAGGCTGCTCTGCTTTCTAGTCTAAGAGCCATTTTTTTTTTAATGGATCTAAATTTGGGATAAAGAAGGGAATTTTGTTTTTTCTGTGTGCAGTCTCTCTAGGGCTTTGCATGTCTATAAGAGCATATTAATAAATCAGGCCTGATTTTCATTTCCACAATGTGACTTCTGTTTGGCAAGCCTGCTTACAGATCCAATCTTAATTTCACTTTATTAGCGTTAATTCTGTGTTAAAAATCAAAGTTCAGCAGCAGTTCCCAACAGATTGGCGACACCTCAGCAGATTCTTGTTCTGAGCAGCATCGAACAGCAGAATCCAAAGCAGAAACAATTATGTAGAAGTAGTCATAAAACATGGGTTTGGTATCCTTATGTCCCAAAAAGTAGTGATTTAGCTGATATTTTCTCTGCCAAATGTCCTTTTTTGTGCATGATCTGTAGGCTTTATTCTATGTATAGATCTTGGGGTGGACTGAAGTTTCTCTGGTTTAACTGTGCGGGATTTCCCTTGGCACTTCAGCACCTGGCAGTGCGTGATGCCTCTTTGCCCACATCCCCCCCTTTGGGTGGGCACTGTGCAGCCTGCTCGGGCACACTCTGCCCTGGATCCTTCCCAGGGCTCTGGGTCTGCCCAGGGAAACACTGGTGGTGTTGCAGGCAGGACAAACAGAGAGTCAGGACGTTTTGGCATAAATAAATGAATGAAGAACCAGACATGGCTGAAGTCATCTGCGGTTCAGATGTGCCAGGCTGGAATTCTCCTCAGCACAGCAGAAAGTCAGTGCTACCCTGTGATGAGGGATGAAATGAGGACCCTGTGGAAAACTGGCTGCTCTTTCCATGGAAAAGGTGGAACCTGGATGAGTCATTCCACACCTGTGCTTCCCTTCCCCTCTGGCCCGTGGTTTGTCACTCATGTTCCAGCGCAGTGAAGCTTTGGTGTTTGCTGTCAGTCCATGCTGTTGTGGTGAGAGCCTCCAACACAGCGGTGCAGAGTGATCCTTTCCAGCCCCCAGCATGCAGCCATGGGTGGCAGGGCGAGATAAAAACTGTGATAAAACTGAGGTTCAGACACATTGCAAGGGGGCTGGAGCACAGCAACGCATTTGGGGTGTTACTTTTATTAAAGCTGCCCTTTCTCCCTCCTCCTCCTCCTCGTCCTCCCTCAGACGATGATGGCATTGATTTATTTGTTTTACTTCTATAGTTAGCAAACACAGTTAGTGAGCCAAATTAAAAATAAAGCAGCAAGCCCTGCTCTGTTCTAGCACTGTGAGAGCTGCTCCTGCTGAAGCTGCACATTGCAGAAAGGATTTCAAGTTCTGCCCTAACTGGGGAGGTTGTGCCTCCAGATGGACACGCTCTGGGGCAGCTGGTTAATACCTGTCCTCTTGCTCTTTTATGTGACTCCAGGCATATGATTGTTAATGTTATCTTGGTTAAAGAGTGAGCTCCCATTTCCATGGAAACGTGGGGAATTGCCTTTGGAGTCTTAAAGGTCCTTTATTTATTGGGTAATGTTTTCATCTCCTGTTTAAGCATTTCAAACAAAGGGGTCTACAGTGCTGAAATTTCTTAAGAGAGATTGAGTTCAATGAGGGGGGTGGTTATAAAAATGATATTTAACTTCATTCTGCTCTGTACTCCTGTAAAAACACATCAGCTGGTGAAAAATCCACCTAGGTAGCCTGAATCCAATGGAATTAGACCAATTTCGTACAGCCAGGACTTTGTCCCACAGGTCTGGTAGTCTGTGGATTACATTCCTAAGAGACGCCATGGGACTTTCATCACCCGAAAGTCATATCTAGAAAATACAAACTACTGAACAGGTCTGGGAAATTTTCGTTCTTCCTCAGCTCTAGATGAACAAAGTAATCTAAAAACTTCTTTAGAATTTATTATTATGCTCATGGATTTGCTGAGCAAGGTTTATTTATGTCTAAATGACTTTTTTTTTTTTTGCACTATTTAGCATCAAAGGAAGTCAGTAACTGTGCAGATATTTTGTGTTTTAATGTGGGTAAATATTGTTTCCTATTTAGGACGAGATGCATGATATTTAATGACTATTTAAATAGAATTCAAATACTGTGAATTCTCTACCTTGATCTCTGTTTTATTCTAAGTTCTTTGCAGTACATCACTGCAAAAATGATAAAATACTTCCGAAGGTACTTGGTTCCATGAACAGCACATGGAAAGATGGAATGCACAAAAGGCAAAGGAAATATACTTAAAAAGGCTTAACTAGTGGCATAGGAAATTAGTCATTAGCATAGTTACTGAAGCTGAGGGATAAAATACTGGTCCAGTCAATGTTGATGTTATGGTTATTGGGTTAGATGAAACCAAAGATTTTTAACATTATGCATCCCTTTGCTTCACCTGACAAATCACCACATTTTTTCCACATATGAATCAAATCCCTGTTCTCATTTTAAAAAAGTTTCCTTTCCCTCACCAGTCGAATAGAAGCTGTGCCTGTTTATTCTGTGTGCGAACTTTGTTCTTCCCTGATAACCTTCCAAAAACTCTGCAACTGCAAATGTTCAAACCTACTAGGGATGATGAGAGCTACATGGATGTGTCTCTTGACAGAGTGCCAAAGGAGCAGTGCAGATAACCAAACTCAAAATGTGACAAGATTCTTGGATGATGTATTTATCTATAAGTAGTAAAACAAGAACACAGAGGGGCTTTGGATTCAGCAATGGCCTTAATTTTTGTTGCCATCTGACTCCTCCTCTTTCATTGCAACCCTGGAAAAGTTCTGTTTTGCCTTTCTGAACCTGGCTGGTGAAGGGAGGTGCTGTAATTTCACTGTGAGCTTCCTGAACGTAGGACACCACATATGGTGCTGAACTAGAGATGTCAAGGGTGTTTTCATTTACTTCAGCGTCAGGCAGCTCCTAAAAACGTTTAGAAGATGCAGGGGTGTGTCTGGGGGGAACATTCCATCTGGGGAGAGTAGCACCAGACTTGGCACTTGGCCTTCAGTGCAACAGAGGAAATTCACAAATGTGGGGATTGCAGGGAGAGGCTCAGGACACCTGAAACTGATAACTTACTTCTGGGCAACCTACTTTTCCTGCAAGTTTCTGGTTAGTCTGGTTCCTTCTGTGCAGACTCTGGCCTAATTTTGGTTGGCGTGTCTCCCTGTCAGATGAAAGTAAAGGGAAAGATGAGGCTGGGGAGCTGTACAGTTAGGCGGGAGAAATTCAACAGTAAGTTCACTTCCAGGGGGCTTTTTGAAGACTGGAGTGTGAGTGAGACAGATGATGTGCAGAGTGCTGAATAAGTCTCCTCCCTTCCCCAAAGCAATTTTTGTCAGTTAAACATTGTCAGTGCTTTCCCTTCTCCTCTGAATTTCAAGCCAGTGATGATGGACACACTGAAGTGAACATTATCTCAGAACAAGGTCTTGTACAGATTAGAAGATTAAAATACTGCTCTAAATTTAGGATGCAGTCATTCGGATGAGATATGATGGCAAATGCCTTATATTTGTTTTAAAAGAAGAAAATCCAATCCTCAGCATCGGTTGAAACTATTAGCTGGGATCCAGAGCTCTGTGGGAAAAAATTGTGTCTGAGGAAGATGTGTTTTTTGGTTTATTTCTACATAATGCTGGCTTGCTCCCTGCTCAATAATGCACTTCAAAATCTGCAATATGAACAACTCCATAGAAATGAAATGTCACAATTTATAGTGCTGCAAAGTTGTTTGGGTTTTTTTTTTGCTCATGAGCTTAAAATGAAGTTTCAAATAAACTGTTATTTTAGTTAATGGTTTATTGTGGCATCATAAATTAACTTATAAGATGGAACAAATAGCTTCTCTTGAGTTTCAATTGCTCTTTGTTTTTCTGCTGCTGCTTCTGTAAAAGCTCCTGAAACATTTTATTGATGAGGTAATGCACTCTTGTGTGCGTGTGGGACTTGTGTAACTCCAGCAAAGGTTTCTGGTGACATGCTAGACCACAAGAACAAAGCTCAAATTTATTGTGTTCCCCCAGGTGGAATTACAGCCTTCCATCAGTTAATGCAGCACCTCTCAGGTTTGGAAAGCTGAGTCCTGACTTGTCAAGGAAATTAAGCTTACAGTGCTGCTGCTACCAGCAGTGGTGTTTTAAAAGCCTGCCCAAATGAGCAGTCACTCAAATCGAGTGTGCAGGTGATTGTCCTCATCTCTTGCACACTTTGATCAGCAGTGCTTTGTCACCAGTGCTGGAGCAATGTCATTGGTATTTGAATCATGGCCCTTTTTTAACGAAAATGACTGCATCAGTTTCTGTGCAAATTCAGGCAGGCTGTTCTGCATTATGGATGGGCTGTGCTTTCAGTATGGCCTTTTGCAATCAGATGTCTCAAAAAAACAAAGCAATCACAGTAACAAAATAAGTGGGGGTTCTGGAGGAGCTGTGAGAGTCTGAGTTAGAATTCATTGCGCTGTAGATTTGGTCATTTTTATCATTGTACACAATTTACTGTTATTTAGTTTTTCATAGAGCACTGCTAAGTGGGAGGTTTGCACTTGATTTCCAGACCAGTGTGAACGACTGGCTTCAGAGCACCGTGCCTCCTGCAGGGATTCCTTAGCAGATTTTTCAGGTTACCATGGTCCAAGGGGGACAGACTTGGCCTCAAGTGCAGTAAGATGTTTTTAAGTGAAAGTAATTTTCACATTCTTATTTGGACTAGTAAGCAAATTTAAGTCTAAAAATTTAAGTTGAAACATTGCAATTTTCTTAGGTAAACAGTATTTGTGTTCTGCTTTTTAGTGTGGGTTATAATGCTTTATTAGCTACCACCATACGCAGAAGTTTTCTGCTTCTGTGCCTCCCAACAGCAATGGGAATTGGAGTGTTTCTCTTGTTCTTTTTAATTTTTCCTTGCAATGCCTAATTTATTTTTTTTCCACTCAGTTCTTGCTTGGTGTTACTTATAAATAATTGATTTAATATAATACTGCTAGTCTGTTAAGAACTAATTCATGGATAATATCTCCAGTGATGCAAAGTAGCATTACTTCACTGGAGTTGGAGTTACACCACAGTTGCCAGCTGGGGATCAGGACTCCCGATCCTAGCACGGCAGCTGCAGGTGCCCACATGTTCACAAGCGGCCATCCCTATTCATTTCAGGGAGCAGAAAACACACTGAAAAAATCTGGGGCAAAAAATTGGCAAGAGTACTTCACTTAATTTTTTATTTCTGTTTTGCTTTTCCACAGAAGAGGTTTATTTTTCCTTTCTTTCCTGTTGCTCAGAACTTTATGCGTGCAAGAGCTTTGGTACAGGATTTGTTTTAAGAGAAGGTACCTGCCTGTAGCTGGAAGGATCTCACTGGGTAGTTGCAAAGGCCTCCCTGGTGGATGTTTCTCCCCAGGAACTTTTCATAGCCTCTCAGTTTCACTTCGTGGCTTGAAAGCCTGAATGTGGCTGTAGGGAAGGACTCCATCACCTGTAGAGTTGTCCAGATAACCTGCTGCAAGGGCAGCCAGCAAGGATGGGTTTTAGTTTTTGTGCTCAAACCCACCAGTTGGGTATTTTTTGCAAGATTTGGGAGCAGTGCATTGCCCCTCTCTTCCCTGCTGCTTGTGTAGAGTTTGGGAACTCTGTCCTACCACCAGCATGGGCTGCTTGTGTCCACTTTTAGAGCAGCAAAAATCAGTGCTATAAAGTCCATTTTAATCAGAAATTGGTCATGCTGCCATTAAAATGTTAGGATTTCTCTTTGTTTCACTATGTGCCTTTTAATTCATCTTCTCTCGTCTTCTCAGCTATGTTCACTCTGTCCTTTTAATTAATTTTCTCTCTTCTTCTCAACTATGTTCATTCTGTCCTTCTGCCCTGGCAGAGGCAGCAGGGGTGGGATTGTGGAACTTCCCTCATGTCCTCCTCCTCAGTGACTCCTGAGCTGTGGGCAGGTCCCCAGGCAGGCTGGCTGGTGTGGTCAAGCTGGGCTGTCACTCCTGCTAAGGAATATCATGAGAAAGAGGGCAATGACACCATTTCAGTGGCACCCTGTTCAAAATATTTCTTCTCTCACTTTGCTGCCTGTTAGTATTTTGCTGAAGGCTGTATTGAAGGGATGTACAGGATGGAGTTTCAGGGGGAGAATTTATTCCTCCCTCTGAAGTGGATGTAGTCCCAAAATCAGCATAAAACACAGAGATTCAGTTCTTTTTGGAGGGCTGGGAAAGGGACATGGGGAATAACTGTAAGTAACCTGTGCTTGGGTGTGTTTTACATCTATATTGTGATCCCATCAGATCAGATGAGCTGAGGTGGTTTGGATTTCCAGGTCAGCTTTCACCTCACACATGGTGCAGTGAGCTCCCAAAGGGAGTCCTGGCCTGGCTGCATCTGTGTCTGCCAGGAGCAAAAGGCAGCTGGCATATTTTTGCTTCTGTTGGACAGAACTGTGTTCATTTTGTGGTTAAGTTGTGATTTCATCCAACAGATGGTTGCTGTCTGAAGACATGGTTTCTCTTTGTGTGTGTGTTTTTGAACAGGTGATACTTCAGTGAAATATGTGGGGAAAAAAATAAATTGCTGCTTTTCTGGACCTTACTGTGCTTGGTGGGGCTGATGTGATGAAACAAGGAAAGTGCCACTCAGTTTTGATTCATAGGAGTTGGATTTTCTTCCTTTTAATAAGGCTGTATGTGGAGACAGTGCCAGTTCAAGGCATGATGAGCAGTTCCATTTACCTGATTTTTAATCCAGATTTCTTTCTACCTGAAACCAGCATGATTTAATGACTATTTAGTCATGTGCCAATGTGAAATGACTCAGCATTCCCATGAAGGTCAAATCTTAGGGGACATGTAGTTTTATCCTGTGCAAGAGGGATAAGACACTTGGACACATTGCTCCATTCTTGAAAAACCCCAAGAATATATCAGGACAAAGTTGGGTTGAATCTGCTGACTGACCTGCCCTCTCAGTGCTACAAGTGGTAAAAGTGACTGGGATGGTTGTACAGTTGATTTTTGCTCTGCTAATTTTGTGGTCAAGGATTTTAATCTCCCGTGCTGTCAGTTATCTTCACATCTTAATGCTCAGTGATAGAAAAAAAGCCTCAGATGCTGGTTTTATTTCATAATAAAACCAGTGCATCAACAGGTAATATTTTCTTTCTTTTGTGGCCTTATCAGTGACTTAATTTCAAATCAGTATTTTGACCCCAGTGGCTAAATGATACACCAACACAAGAGTTAAGGGTTACAAATCCCTGTTTTACACTCAAAATCTCCTTCAAATTAGAATAATGTCCAAATAATAGGGCATGGCCTGTCATAAGGTTAATGTCCGGATCTCTTGCAGGTCACGGTGGGCTTTCAGGTTATTCTTTCTGAGGATTTATCCAACCCTGAAGAGCACCAACAATTTAACCTGTCCTTTTGTGAAACTGTATAGGCACAAGAGAAGCAGCACCCAGTATTAGTGTAGCCAAAGAGAAATTAGAAGAAAAATAAGTCTCCTTCCTCGCTGCTGTTTGCTTGTTCTATGCATTTGATGGTGCTTTGTGTTGTGGAGGTTTTTTTAGTCTGCTTGTACACAACTGGTGAGTCAACAGGGAGGAAGCAAAACCACATATGTATAATTTAACGGAATTTAAATGAGAGAAGGGAAAGGGCAGATTATGAGAAAAATGAACATTTCTCAAATTGGTTCCAAAAGGGAGAAAAAAACCAAACCACAAGCCAAATTCCAGTTATACCATTTGTTTAACTGCATCAACAGAGCTGCTAATGAAAGATAAAGACTTTAATCTCAGCCATGAAGATCCCTGTACTGTTGATGTACTGCCTGCAATTTTCTGCCTCAATATGTCCCTGAAAGTTTTTCTATTCCAGGACTGAGGCCTGGGCTCAGCCCCGTGACTGCTGTGCCCTGGGGTTGGGAGGGGATGCGATAATCCCTGTCCTGTCTGAGCGTACCTTGGCCTCTCCCTGCAGCACCAGGCACTCACTGGGATCCCAGCGGGGTTTGTAACATTGCATGACACAGGAGATGTCACCTTAATCTGATGTGAAACCTGCTGTGATTTCTCCTCCAGGCAGGAATGTTAAGGTTTGCTACACAAAGTCTGATTTTTGAAAAAAAATAGTTATGTGTAGCTCCAAAGTTGATTATCAAGAATAAGATTCAATCATAAGTATTTTTGGTGGATAATTCATGTTTTATTCAGAGCTAAACAGCTGGATAAACACAGACTGCAGCGGAGGAGCAACTGGCTCTTGGGTTGGGCATAAAGAGTCACTGTGGATGGGGTGACATCAGAACAGGGACCTGGCACCAGGGGGGCTCTGCAGGACTCCATCCTTGGCCCTGAGCTCTCCAACATCTTCATAAATGACCTGGATGTAGGACTGGGAGGGACACTGAGCCAGTCTGCAGATGGTACAAACTGGGAGGAGCTGCTGAGTCCCTTGCAGGCAGGAAGGCTCTGCCGAGAGCCCTGGACAGCCCAAGGGACTGGGCAATCCCCAGCTGGTGCTCCTGTGGAGTTCAGCAAGGGAAAGTGATGATCCTGCACCTGGGACAGGGCAGCCCTGGATGGATGGACAGACTGGGGAATGAGGGGCTGGAGTGCAGTGCCACAGAGAGGGCCCTGGGGGTCCTGGTCGATGGAAAATTGACCATGAGCCAGCAGTGCCCTGGCAGCCAGGAGAGACATCCCTGTCCTGGGGGCATCGGGCACAGCATCACCAGCAAGGGAGGGATTGTCCCGCTCTGCTCTGCACTGGGGTGGCCTCACCTCGAGTGCTGGGGGCAGTGTGGGTGCCACAACATAAAAAAGAGAATAAGCTGTTAGAGAGTGTCCACAGGAGGCCATGAGGATGGTGAAGGGCCTTGAGGGGAAGCCGTGTGAAGAGCAGCTGAGGGCACTGGGTCTGTTCAGCCTGGAGGAGACTGAAGGGACGCCTCACTGCAGTCACAGCTTCCTCTGAGGGGAAGAGGAGGGACAGGCACTGATCTCTGCTCTATGGTGACAATGACAGGACCCAAGGGAATGGCCTGGAGTTGTACCAGGGTCGAATATTAGCAAATAGTTCTTCACCCAGAGGGTGGTTGGGCACTGGAACAGCTCCCCAGGGCAGTGGTCACAGCACCAGGCCTGACAGAGCTCAAGAAGCGTTTGGACAACACTCTCAGGCACATGGGGAGACTCTTGGGGTGTCCTGTGCAGGGCCAGGAGCTGGACTTAATCCTGATGGGTCCCTTCCAACTCAGGATATTCTGTGATTCTGTGAATGGGAACTCGTATTTTATAAACACACTGGGTATTCCAAGGTTAACACTTCAGAGCAGGGCTTGATTCAGATTTTGGAAGTCAGTTTTAAGCTGTTAAGTTTTCTGCTTTCTATGGGTTGTAGGGAGAGCGGGAATCTTGTAATGAGATTTTTCCTCATTTCTCTAGTAAGATATATCTGTACATATCTTTTTCCTCATTCCTCTGTTAAGATATATCTGTATATATCCTTTTCCTCATTTCTGTATTGCCATATAGTTGTTGCCAATGAGGAAAAGGGAAGTTGATGATTTATTATATTTTCTATATACGTCCTTCGCTCGTGGATTGTTTTGGGGTTTTTTTGGATGAAATTTTATCCATAAATTTCTGTTCTTTGATCCTAAAACTTGTTACAAGCAATCCAACCCTTTTGATTAGAATCTGGGCTTTGGATGGGGTCCTGCAGGAGCAGGTTGCTATACAGACTTGCTGGGGAGCTGACACTTGCTCTGTGTTTTCACCTGCCACTCAGTGACTGCAGCAAATCCTCTTTCCCCACCCTCTGCTGAGCTGTTTTGGTTGGTCAGAGGGAATTGGAAGTGGTGGACCAGCTCCCCTCCCCTGGGCTGGGTGCCAGAGGGAAGGGAGGAGAGCTGGGCATGGTGTGGAGAGGATGAAGGTACTTGGAGCACAGTGCTGCTTCTCTCTCCCTGAGACATTAGGGGCCTCCTGTCCCACGTGCTCTAAGCAAGATTATTTTTTAAGCACAGCAGTAGATGCCATCAAACTGTGTAGTCTTTGTGGGGAGGAATGAAAAGACACTTGTTGAATTTTTTCTTTTTGTATCTCATAGGATCCTGGAGAGGGAAAGTGAGGGGCAAAACTTTTGTCTTATCTCAGTTGCTGGACTTCCTTCCTTAGAGAGAAAATAGAATTTATTTGGTTAGTGAATGATAGTTTTATATTTTTATCTGCCTTTCTCGAGTGTCACTCTAATGAAAAGTAAATGTAGGCTTTTTTCTTCTCTCTGCCTTTTTTTTTTTTTTCTTTTCCTTTTGCCCATGAACTGTGCGGGCAAAGCCTGAACTCCCTTCCCTGCTCTGCTCCCTCGACTCTGTGCTTGGAATGTGAAAGTCTAACTTGCTTTTCAGAAGACAAGGTATTTCTCTGCCCTGTGTGCTTTCTGAGTCTCTTGTTAGAAAAAAATTGTTTTGGATTGTTGTAAAGCTTGTTTTTGTTCTGGGTCTTTCCCTGACTCCTATGTATTTACATATCTGAAAGAAAGAAAATTTGATTCTTTTATCAATACTTGATAATAAACTTGTTCTGGCATCCTCGATAATATCCCTTTTCTTTTCTTTAATCCATAGTCTTAAAATTGTGGAATTATTTTTGTCTAGTAAGTATGAATCTCCATTACCTTTTCAATTTCTGTTTGCATATCCAGAAAAGGAAGACTTTTATTTTTAACCCCTCTGAGACCCTTGCATGCTAAATGAAAGCTTATAATGGGGGAAAAATGTGGAAATGGACAATCACAATTTTTGATGTTTTTCATTTTGAAGGAAAAGATACTACACAAAGAAAGAAAAGGACAATTAATGATTCAGGGGCATGGAAAGGTTCCAAAAAAATCCACATTTGAAACAATTGTCTGAAGCTTACAGTGCAAAACTGCAAGGCACACACGGGATTTGTAGAAAAGAAGAAAAAAAATAGTAGTTTATGATATATTTTTTGTGGGGCTGTGTAGTTCTTGAGGCATAATGACATTTCAGCTTGTGTAAATAGCTCATGCCAACCAAGGATCCTGGTCTGATATAGAAATTACCTTAAATTAAGTTATTTCAGAAAGCATGTGCTAGCATCTGAGTGGCAAGAAAACATTTCCCAGACTAATGTTAAAATGCTGCTCTGAATTCCTCCCTTCCTCCCTGTCTTGTCTTGTTCTGTTTCCCTTCTCTTTACCTTCCAGATCAAATGAGGATTAATTGATGCCACCAAGAAGTGCTCTGAAAAAAGAGCTTAAATTTTTTATTTAATCTGGTTGGCAGAGTGATAGCATAGAATATCTGCACTCTTTTTTAATTATGGAACATTATTTAAAAAAAAAAAATCACAGTTATACCATAGTCATGTCCATCCAATTTGCTATCACCACTGTTTTGTCTGTGCTTGAAATACAGAACACAGGTTCTGCACATCCCATGATTTCCGTCTGGATGAAATGTATGAAAATGTGTCATGGAAAAGATGCCCATTCAGACTTCCTCAGCTTTCTGAAATAGTAAAAACCCATCAGTCTTCTGCTCTGCTGATGTCCAGAAATCATTTCTGCTCGCAGTTCCCTGGGGCATTTCTCGTTGTTTGCTTAGAAAGACAGTGATGAAGTTTTTGCATCCTGGTTTCTCGATTAATTCCATAATCTTTGAAATGTGAGCTTCTGACTCCCTGTGCATATCTCTGCTCTACATAAACTCACTCAAAGGATTTTGATCCAAAGGTTTAAAGATTTCTGGATCAAAACTTCCAGGTGCCTTTTATTCTGTGGAAGGATCACATAAAATCATTGGTTGTCAGTTCAACTTTAAGTCTTTGGATGAAAGGCGAAAATCCTAATAATAGGAATTTTAGGAAGATTGTGCATGCATATTGGAGGGAAATTACAAAAAAAAAAAAAAGGATTAAATGATTAAAAGAGTGGAGATCTATCATAGCTTCTCAGTGGGAATAAGAGAGAAGGAACAGCCAGGCTAGATTTGAAATGGGTCTTTAACTTTGTGAATTCAAACATATGATAAGTTTGCCTGAAACAGAGTCGACTGGATTTCCTGACCTACAAGGTCTTTTCCAGATATGATATTAATAGCTTTAAAAGCTAAAGACTTAAAAAAAAAAATTAAAACTCTTTTGTGAAACAAATTGGTTTTGACGGCAGCAAAAATAAAGCAAGGTAAATCAGTTTGAGAAAGCTTTTCTATCTTTTTCATCCCCAGCTTTCCTAGGCTCCTTTCTTAGTCCCTTTCCCAGTAAATTACAGGGATGGAGAATACTTTTCACTTTTATTGCATCACCAACTGTATGACTTTTTTCCTTTCCTCATGAAAATTAATGATGACATTTCTGTCACTGCAAGGAGTCCCCCAAGGTCTGTCACTTCTTGTGGCAAGAGTAATCACCATGGTTGTCCATATCTTTTCAGAGTTTTAAAAGAAAATATTGGGAGGAACCCTTTTGGTCCTAAAATGTAGTTGCCTTGTACTTTAAGTCCCCTTCATGTTTTATCCTGTTTGCTAAGAAATCTAGAGGATAAATTAAGAGTAAAGGCAAAAAAAACCCCAAACAAAACAAACCCTAAAGTGAGCAGAAGGAAGAAATGCAGGCTACCCGCTGATATATGGAAATATGATAGAGGTCTGAGAAAATTTCACATGACTTTGACTTTTTCTTATAATTACCTGATTAATTATCCAGGTCTTGGGTCTAAGCCCTTTTCAGTTTCCACGTTGCAGCTGAGGATTTTTACAGAGCTTCCAGAAGAATGAGCTGGATGCAGGGCCTGGCCAGTGAAGGCATTCAGGACCAAAGTCACCCTGATTTTAATGCAATAGAGGCTCTGGAGTGACTTATAGATCTGGGACAAGATATATTGGTCACCTTGACAGGAGCTGACAAAAAGCTATGTGTTTTCCCTGGCTGCTGGGGAGATGAACTCTTGAGGGAAGATAAGATTCAAGGGATTGAATAATTTAGCACAGTTCAGGATCAAATTGAAACCATAAATTACTTTCCAAAAGGTAAAATTTGGTGCTTAATGTATGTCTACTGGTCAAGGGAAGCAGAGAAGAGAAAAAAAAATATTTAGTAGAGATCTTTGGCATTTGGGCTTGCACTGTTTTTGCACTAAATCAAGCTCCAGATACAACCACAGGGCAGTGATGGTTTGCATGTTTACACTGAAGAAACTGCACACAAATTCATGCCACAACTCGTGAATGCCTCTTGTGACACACAACCTGCTTCATGAATGTCTTTTATTCTTTTGGGATAGGAAAAGTGACCTGCCATTCTTGTATCTGGGATCTGAGGGGCAAGAATACCCAAAGGCTTCCTTTTAAAGGATATCCCCTTATGTGCATAACACAGAAATGTCTCTGAATGGCAGTGTTGACACAGAAAAGAAATCTTCATGTGGTAGAAACACTTCCTCTGGTAACCTGATCCAGCTTTCTGCAGTTCTTCTCTGCTCCTTTTGCTTTCCCTCATAATTCCCTTTGTAGGAAGGCTCTGGTTAGTCTTGCATCTGCTCAGCACGAGCTGAATAAAGGGTTTGATGTGATAGATCCACATTTTTCTACCAGAACTTGTTCCTACCATCGACTTGGGGAGTCAGTGCACTGTGCTGCAGCTCTGTGGTTGCTCTTTGAGGTACTCAGCAAGACTGGCACAGCAGAAATTTGTCTCCCTCTCTTCAGGTCTGTGTCTGGAGGATGGAAGCTGCTTCAGGTACAGGAGGGCTGGGCTTGAGGCTGGAAGCAGAGCTGCGTGGAGCTGCAGGGTTTCATGGAGGTGTCCCAGTTTCCACAGACCTGTTAAACAGCTCTGTGTGCTGAGGGGTGCAGAGAGGCAGGAAAGGTTTCTTTGGGGTATTGGTGGTGTGGATGCTGACTGGCTGGGAAATCACCCAAAACTTTGCTTTTCCAGACACTGGTGTCCTGTGCACAGATGCTTAAGGAAGCATTTCTTGAGGAGTTTTGAAAGGTCTGTTTCTTTCAGTGCTGATTGAATTTCTTGCATCACTGTTCTGCTGAGGGTGCTTGAGGGTGTCCTAGGCTGAGCTGCTCCTTTTGCAGATGAACCCGAGGAAAATGGGAAGGTCAGTGTAGGAGGTTAACGACCACATTGACAAAAGGGCCAGGAACCAATCACTAAGATTTGATTTTGCTGAGTACTCTGGTGGAATTCACGTAAGAAACTGCTGAGGGGGCTTTATAAATCCTCTGTTAAATGAGCTCCTTTAGGGGTGGGGTGGTTACATGGGCTCCTGGAGTGCTAGTGGGGCTAACCCAGCAGCCAGTTTTAATCCGAAGAACTGGTAAAGCTGCTGAGAGGATGCAGGATTAGTAAATGCAGAGTAGAACGTGATGTGCTGGAGGAGAGCCAGCACAGCTTTCTCCTTACCAGGGCTGGTGGATCTTACAGAGGTTGCTGACAGTGGCACGAGGTGTCTGGACTGGGGTGGTCTGGCCAAGGGGAGCCCATGGGGACTTCAGAAAGCTTCAATGCGGTAAGAAAAACAGCTTTTGGTGCAGAAACCAGGGCTGAAAGGCATGGTGTGCTTGTGGTTAAACAACTGTTTCAGTGTAGCCAGCAGTGGGGGGCTGTTCAGAGTTTACTTGGGGGTTTGCTGGTGAGGATCACTGGGGATCCCTGGTGGGAGCGGTGCTGCTCACTGGAAGCAAAACCAGAGGGGGTAAAGCCTGGTGCTGCTTTGCACAATTAGAGTGAGCATGGTCTGATGGCAGAAAATTTTCAGAAGGATCTCGTGATGGTGAGTGGATTGAATTTGAAATGTGAGATAGTGAAGGCAAAACAATGCACATGCAGGATTAAAAAGCTGTCAAATTTGGACTTTATATTATCATTTAACACTCAGGAAAGAGATCTTTGGGTAATTAAAGAGGACAGTGTAGAAAGTGTGATGACACCACTGATAAAGCTCTGGTTCAGCCAGATGTTGAATATTTGTTCTAGTTCTGGCAATCCTACCTCAAAAAATACATAATTGAGCTAGAAAACATTGATAAAGATAGAACAGATTCAGGATTAGCAGAAGTCTAAATAGTCTAGAGTGTGTCCATGTGTGTGATTTAAGGGGTACATCAACAGATTCATAAAATCACAGAAGGTGTAGAGAAACAAGTGATTACTCGCTGTTACTTACAACATGATATGGAAATTGAATTATCAGGCAGGATTTTAAAAAACAGACAGAAGGAAGTACTTCACATTGCCCATAATTAAATTGTGGAGCTTATTACACAGCCTGCTGTGGAGACTGAGACTATAAATGGGTTCAGGGAAGGACCAACACATTCCTGGAGTAAGGAGCCATTACAGGCTATTAAGTGCAAAGGTCTGGAAGCAGCCTCTAGCTCAGGAAGTCCTTAAACTACTGATTACTGGAAACCAGGACTGGAGAATGTCAGGGGAAGGATCAGCCCATGTGTGCCAGTGCTGCTCAAACACCTGCTGCTGGCTGCTGTCAAGCATGGGCTGGTGCACCAGACAGATTATTTAATTTGGCTGAAGTTGGCTCCTTTCATAGCAAATGCAAAAAATCTGGAAATCGCTGTTGCAGTGCAGTAATCATTGCCCAGGGGTCAGCTAAAAAGGAGAACAATGCAGCAGGCAAGCTGGGAACAGTGGGTTTCAGGGTCGCGATGCAGTCAGCAGAGATGCATGGGGAAAGCCTAAATAATGCCAGGACTGGCCAGGACATTTTCTTCATTATATTCACAAGCACCAAATTGCAGGAGTGAAAATCACCTCCAGACAAACTCAGGCAGATAGAATTTGTTCATGCAGCATCGAGGTGCTCTCTGGCCTTGTAAGAGACTTTTCAAGCAAAGCTGAGGCATGGCAGGTGTGGAGTTTATCCACATTGAATATTCAAAGAAATTCAAGGTTATTGTCACTTAAACATCGTTATACAAATGACTGTCCCCGTCTCTGTAAATATCTAGGTTAACTTTGAGAGAAGACTCCCCAAAACATCTCTCCTGGCAGATGTCCTGGCCATAAGACCTGTGGAAGCCAGTCTTTCTTCATTTTTGTATTCTCTCAACCTTGCAGCTGAGAGACTGACCCAAAGGGAATGCTTATAACGAAGGAGGTGATAACCCAGCTCTGGAAAGGGGTTGGAAACCCACTCCAAGCCCAGTGACCGCTAAACTGACAGCCAAAGCTGTTAACCACATGCAACAGTAACTTACTCTTTCTTTTCCAACTAGCTTTTTCCAGCACTTAAAGGGGTTGCTCACTATTGACAAATTGTTGTGGTCTTTGGGGGTTCAGGTAAAACTATTCATTGTAAAGAACTCATTGGAGGATATTTATATTTCTTCAGTGGAGGAAAAGGCTCTATAAAGCCAAAGGCTAGGAGATAAGTGCAAATCTCTCCTGATCAAATATGGATCCTTTGATCTAGTAAGTAGGTTGAGTCTCGCCTGACTTTTCAGCAGAATGCAAATGTAATGCTTTTAAAAAATAAAAAAAAAATGGGTTAGTGTGCTTGAACAGCTTGAATTGCTTTTGGTTTTCAAGACAGCTGACTGCTCTGTTAGAGAATTTCCTTAGCGGCATCAACTGTGGAGTTAGTATCAGATATTTTTGTTAGCTGTATATTCAATGACACAGACATTTATGTGTGCCCGTGCCTGTTCACAACGGGGATGTGTTAGCTAAGTCAATAATATCTACTGATTACTGGAGATGAAAAATTAATTATCAAAATACAGCTATTGCTTATGATGAAATATTCTCCTTGCCATTGGTTACTCCATCAGCAAGCTGGGCTGATTGTGCCTATTTTAGCAAAGTTGTGGTCTTCATAGTCTGAAGAATGGGATGGAATATATGATGAAACCACAGATTCACTTTTTTCTGCCTGTCTCTTATCAGGGGAACAGTGGTTACTTCTATGGGAAGGGCTGACTGTCAAGCCTGTGTTTCCATTCACGTACTCAGCAGAGTGGAGATGAAATTTCTGGGAAAGATAACTAAAAGCCAGTCATGTTACCTTGCTCCTGGAAAAGTGCCAGGTGGTGTAATTTGTCCAAGTAATATGAGATATGATCACCTGGATACTCAGCATCTGCTCTGTTATCAGATTTGTGCCGCCTTCCCTCTCCTTCCTCCCGTTTTCCCCTCTTCTGTCTGTCTCACACTTATTGAAGGCTGTGTGTTTGCTCTTTAGCTGGGCCTCCTTTTTTTAACAGGAAAGGCTTTTCTGCAGTGCATGCAGAGAGTTCTGACCCTTTGTCTGCTCTGAGAGACAATTCTGATAAGAAGCTGTGCAAAAGGAGACATTTTCAGCTGATTCCCAGGTCTGAGGGTCACTTCTGGCTGGCTCACGCAAATTTGCGATCCCTGAGATAATTTTAAGGCTTTTATGTTAAAGCAGACCAAGAAAAAGAGGCGTTACTGGCATGGCTGTGTTTTGTGTACTTTGCAGGCAAAGCCATCCATCCAGCCTGGCACGCAGAGGAGAGGCAGTCTGTTGGCACAAAACTGTGCCAGGTCTTCCCTAGAAAAGCTCATCAGCCTCAGAGAAGGTCCCTCTTAAAGAAAAGGGGGCCAGGTCTCAGGTTATCCTGTGCGAGGCTCACACATCTCTGGTTCTGACCTGAAATTATATCCCAGGCGTGATGCTGAGCTGTCTGTGAGCACTCATTACACATATTTACCTTCCTCTCTTGTGAGGAGAGGCCTAAGGGGGTTTGCTTTACCCATCATTGATGCAGAGTGGAAAAAGTGATACTGCCCCGTTTCCACCCAAATAAATGACCCCATTACGAACCACAAACAGACACAAGAATACACTCCTGTGTTTACGAAGCCTGAGCAATTACATGGATACTGAAAGCAGTGTGGAAGGAGACTGCCAAATATTGGAAAGTTTTCTTGAAAAATAGATTTAAAAACCATTCTTCTAGTTTCTTGTAGCATATTTCTCTAAGGCCTCAATTCAGTTATTGAGATGTGTAGCTTATGTTGTACTTCGATATTTGGCATAAAATCTTTCCTGCTGAATTGTTCCATTGCCAGATGGTAAAAGTGTTTTCCTTGGGCTTCTTTCCTTTTTTTGTCACATGCAAAATATTTTGGAAAAAACCCCTTAATGTCAAAATCTTGCCCACATTAAGCAGAAGGAGGGTATTGGATGATCAGAGGCTGATGTTGATGTTCTGAACTGTTCATGCTGCCCACAAGAGAGGGGATTTAGGAGATTCTGCTTCAGGTCACTCGATTTTTCCAGACATGCACTGTGAGCAGCGAGGCTTCCAAGCCTCCTTTGCTCTGGATATATATTGCACTGTATATTTTCAGGACAATGCAAAGATTTATTTAGCATATGGCTGACCTGGATTGTCTCCACTGGCTCCATTGACCTTTACTGCCTTGGGACAGCAGGAAGATTAGGAGCTGCTTTAAATAGCCGTAGCACCGCGGGAGTGGTATCACAAAAATGCACTTTGCACAAACACTCTGTCCTTTCACCTTGTGGGGGATGTGTGCATCTGCCTTACACAGGGAGGTGTCTCTCTGAGATGATTTTTGTCCCCTTCTGAATCACTGCAGCTGAAGCTGTGAGATCATTTTGGCCACTGCCATCAGGTTCTAATACATGGAGTGCAATCATGTTGGGAAGCTGTTGGAAATGGAGTGTTCGGGTGCAGCTGAGCTTTGTGTTGGCTGTGTTCCCCTCTGAGGGCTTGCTGGTGGAGGCAGCTCTGTCACGGCTGGCTGTCTCTGGGGTGACAGGCGCTGGGGATGTCCCCTCAGCCCTGTGGAGTCAGCTTCAGGAGGGTTTCTGACCACCACCTTGAAGAAGGCCACATCTGTGCTTCAAGAGCTGTAAAAATGATTTTGGACCAGAAAGATAGAACTGAAATATAAATGAAAAGAAGCTGTAATTCCTTGAGAGATTCTGATGTGATCAAAGAAGCATCGTGGTTTATGATCTCCCATACTGATGGCATTCCCATCTCTTGTTTTACGTCGTTGGATGCTGAAGGGATGACTTTTTCCAGCCTATTAACTCAGTAAAAGCAACAGGTGTTTGATTCTTTGTATAAACTCATATTTTGTCTCTCCTATAAATGATATTTGGAACTATGCATAAACTGATTCAGCAGGCCTAGCTGGTGTGTGAGGAACAGGTGTAATGCATGAGGACTCCACTGACCCTGGCAAACATAACCACAGATAGGCCCCTGGATCTGATATTTCAGCTTAGTGCCGGATGAGTAACTGACCTTCATTAAACTGTAATTCCCAGTGGTCGGGTTGCTATATCCTGTCCCTAAACTGCTTTAGCAGGAGATGGCATTCCAGCACCATTTCACCGAAGCTGAAATGAGACATGGTGCTGCCTCTTTTGATTTCTGGAGAGGGCTGGGGAGGATGTTGGGTAATTCTGTTGGATATTTATTTATTTATTTATTTATTTATTAGAGATACACTCCATTTATTTGTGGTTTTTTTTCTTTTCAATTTGCAGGAAAGCAATCTCCAGGTCAGGCCTCCAGCACCTGGCTCCTGTGCATTCCCTCAACATTGCAGTCACCAATGGACCTGTGAAGGAACCAAGAGCGGCCTTAGAGTGGACTGTAGGTGTCTGGTTTTTCAGCAGTTAATTTGGGCAGTATCTCTAATTAGTGCTCTCTCCACCCTTAAATCAACATAAGGCATTGTGCTGCTGTCAGAATTGGTGCTAGTCCTCAGGAACATGCTTATATTACCCACTGAAGCACGAGGCAGAGATGTGAAAACTTGTGGGGACTTGAGCAAAACAGGACAGGTTTTCCAGCCTGGAAGCTCTCTGGCTACGTTTGCCCACCTCCTTCTTGACAAAGTCTGCCATCAAAGACTGATCTAATTTTAGCATAGTTTGTGCCTCTGTTTGATGGGCCAGAATTTCAGGCTGAAGGAACATGTCAAGCTGTCTGCATCTGTAGGGTAGGAAAAGGAAATCTTTGGTCACAGTCCTTTGTGGGTATGATCAGATTCATGCTGGGCCCCAGCTGGTGGGGAGACATGGGGAGCACATTTCCACCCATCCTGATTTGCTCCTTTGATGTTTCTGGGCTGAACCACTTCAGGGCTGGCCAAAAGTTAAAGCAGATTGTTCAGGGCGTTGTCCAAATGTGTTTTAAACCCTGGCAGGCGTGGGGCATCACTATGAAGGCTGTTCCAGGGGTTGGCCACCCTCTCTGTGTTTATGGCGAGTTTGTACCTCCCCCGAACCATCTCTACACACCTTCCATGTGGTTATGCTCTGATGCAAGCTGAGAGGACAAGCAGGTCACACAAATGTCTCAATTAAATCTGAAGTGTAGATTTTACACTTGGCTATTGGTAAAGAGCTTGATATATTGCAATATCAAGGCACCGGCCACCCAAATGGCTTTTAGTTGAAGATAACTTTTATTTTGATGAATATGGCTTATGTTTATCTTTGTTTTTATATCAAAACAGAATTGATTTTTAGATTGCCTGTTCTTCTCGAACCCCAGCTGTCTCACTCAGAGTTTAAGGGGATGAAATTTTGCAGGCTGTGTTTTTGCAGGAAGCTGGGTTAGATTCACTGCGATGGTCTGCAGTTTGGAAGCTTGTATAGAATCCTCTTGGAAGTGCTGTGGAGAATACTTGGTTCTTTCATGCCAGCAAACCCAGGTGCTGCTTCAGCAAGGTAGCAAAAATGCCTGTTTTGCGTCATCACTGCTGTTCAGTAGAGATCTGAAGGATCAGTCGCATAAGTGAAGGGTTAAGCACATTAGGCTAAATGAAACACCTTTGAAAACTGTACTTAGAAAAAAATAACAGTAACAACCCCTGCAAAAAAACCCAACAAACCCTGAACCCCAAGTCCAACAAGCCCAGCTTGCCCTTACTCAGAGCTGATTGTCTGCTGCTCCTTTATCCATGATCCCATGACAATTGCTCCTTTTACCTCCTATGATCCCTGTCCATAAATACAGCAGGAGTTGTTATAAATTGGTAAATATTGATCAAATATTGTGGGGTTTTGTTGCGTGTGGTGTTTTCACCGTTTACTTCCATGCTTAGGGTTTAGATTTTTGATCAGTTTAATTTCTTAGCTGTTTGCAGCCTCTCAGACTGGAGCTGCTGCTTTACTTCATGCTTTGATAGGAGAAGAGAGGCAGATCTGTGTCCCATGGGCAAAGGGACAGGATAGTGAGGGAAAGACATCTGAGGTTGGGAGGAGACTGAACTGCCCGGCTGTCGTAACTGGTAAAAGGCAGAAAAGTATTTCTCAAATCTGAGATAGGATGAAAATAAAGTTTGGAGGTGTGGGGAGGTTGAAATGGACCAAAGTTTTTTAATGTGTAGTCAATTTCAATAAGGAAAAAACCCCTAAATTTTAAATTAAATCCAGAGGTGTGTTTGGCAGAGTGAAAAGATATTTTGATTGATGTGTCAGAGCCAGGCAAGAAATTTTTATATTTAATCACTGGAGGGCAGGACTGATCAGCATGTGTTGCATCCCCATATGCATCATCCTGCATTTCGGCATTTCTGAGGAGGATTCTCCAAGGACCCATGCTGGGAGATCTTTCCAAAGACTAAGTAACAGGAACATAAACTGTCACTTAACAAGGCGGAAATATTTCCTACCACAGTCTCCACAGTAATAACTGGAAAGAATTCCCAGCTATTGCCTCCATTTTTGAGAACTCCTTGTGGGTGATTTGCCATTGTCAGATGGTCGTGGGACCAGGGCACTGAGTCAGAGTGGGATTCTGTCACCATGTGAGTGATCTCAGATGAGTTGTTTTGCCTCTCAGTGCATCAGCCTCTCTAGCTGTAAAACAGAGGTGATGATCCTCATGTCCCCCAAGACATTTTACAGAAAAAAACCAGAATTCTTTATTCTTCTTGTTGCTACTGTCTCTCTTCCCTGAGGCTTCTTTTCCCTAGCATACTTACAAATGTCCAGTTTCATCACATCTGTTACACCTCATTCAAGTCAACTTGCAGCTTTGCTGTGTAATTTAAGGTTATCTTTTCACACCAGGGCCACACAGAATACTGTCTGGAGTGGGTGTTGTAATAACCAGAGGGTTATTACAACTATTTTTTTCATAGTGCATTTTTTTCTGCTGATGCCCATTTCTTTCCTTCTCCCATGACAACAAGATTTAGAGTCTTTCCCCCACATCTTAAGAGGCATTTGAAGATATTCACCTTCTATTCTTGGAGGTCAGTGAAAAAACTTGACTGATCCACGCCTTATGTTCTGTGAATGCAACAGCTGGAGTTCTCTGGGTACAAGTTGAATGTTTTTTAGAGGAAAAATATTATAATTTTTACCATAAATTATGTGTATGAAAGACAAAGCCAGAAATGTTACCGATCTTAACAAGAACAGAAAACTGTGTGTTGGAGTAGAAGGGGAAAAGTGGCATTTGGCAATACAGGCTTAGGTCAGGAGGACTGTGAAAGGCAGTACCTGATTCCACCCAAATGGAGCAAGGAAAGGCAGACCTCACCTTGTGTAGAACCTAACAGGAACAGAAAAGGTAAAGAAATGGTTTCTGCAGGCAAATCAACAGTGATAGGAACAGCAGGAAAAATGTTGGGCTGCCGCTGAATAGGGCGGGGAACACGGTGGCAAAGGACGCGGAAAACCTGAATTGCTCAGTTCTTTTCTTTTTTTTGTTTTTTAACCTCCATTTTTGCTGCTAAGAGCTGTCTTCAGGAATCCCAGGTCACTGATACCAGTGTGTGAAAGAAGGAGAACTTCTGTGGAGAATGATCAGGTTAGGGAGTGCTTAGACTGAACATACAGATGTCCATGGGACTGGTGAGATGCACCTAAAAGTGCTGAGGGAGCCAGCTGATGTCACTGCTGGGACAGTATGGTGTCTCTGGGTGGTCATGATGGTCAGAGGATGTTCCTGAGGACTGCCACAAACCAAAAGTCAATTCTGCCTTCAAGAAGGATAAAGAGGATCCAGGGAACTCCAGGCTGATCAGCCTTACCCTGGTTCCGGGGAAAGCAATGGAGCAAATCCTTCTGGAAGAAATTTCCAAAAATATTAAGAGTAAGAGGTGATTGAAAGTGTTCAGCACTGATTTCTGGAGAGGAGATCATGCCTGACCAGCCTAGCAGATTAAATGTCTGGCTTGGCCGATGAGGGGAGAGCCATGGCTGCTGTGTTGACTCTTGCAAGGCTTTTGTGGCACCACCCTCTGTAACATCCTGGTACACAAACTGATGAGGTGTAAGCCAGACAAACAGACAGGGAGGTGACCTATGCCGGTGAGGTTTTTATCATTAGTGAAAGTGGCTTTGAAATGAGTTTGCTGTGTTATATTTTGTGCCTTCTGGGCAACAATCAGCAGTTCTGTCTGCTTACTTCCATGGATAGTTGTTTGGAAGTGCCTTGAGGACGTACCACACTTTGGATAATTAGTACACATGTTAAAATGGCAGGACATGTTTTACATACAGTGCGACATTGCCCTCAATCCAGGTAAATTTATTTCTTTTCCCCATGAATGGTTTGGCTGCTGTATCATAGGTTCCTAAAAGCAATATTAACTTTTACACCAAAGGATAGACTTCCCTTCCATTAGAGGGTCTTCAAGGCTAAATTTTGTATTTTGGAATTGAGTACTCAGTTGAAAAGGGATGTACATTATTAGATGCCATCATGATAAAAGGAGAATCCCAAGGTATGGGTATTCCATTAGTGATACAAAACCACAAAAAGCTGACAGGAATTCTAGTTCCCCTTTAAGTTGTGATGAGTGCAAGCCCCATGCATATTTAAGAGTGGCTGAAATTCTGCATGCAGATGACACTTGAAGCGTTGTGTTCTGGATCAGTAGTCCTACCTTGCTGCTTCTTTTTCATGAAGGTTTGAGAACTGAGATTCTTCCCAGAGAGATCTAAAGACAAATGAAATCTGTCGTATTTCAGAATGGTGGCCATAGTTTTGTGTTTTTCCAGTGGTGTAGAGGAAGCAGTGATTTTGCAGAAGGTGCAAACATGTATTTTTTCACATTGCTGAGGTGAAACTGTGAAAAGTGAAACAGGGAATCATCATCTCCCCTGATAACATCTGGGCACTGCTCCTCCATGAAGACAGATGTTGTTATTCTGCCTCTGTGTACAGGTGATCTCTCAGCTGAGGTTATGGGGCTCTCAAAAGGCAGTGGATGCAGAGATGTTGGAAGGCATGGTAGAGGAAAGGAGAACCATGTTCCTGTGCTGTTTAATTCTGTTCCATGTCCATGTATTACATTTGCAATAATTAAAAAAATAGGTGACCTCTCCATGAAAAACATTTCCAAATTAAAATGTGCTAAGATGGAGTTAAAATTGAGAATATATATTGACAGAAAAATGTTTGAGGCATTGCTCCTGTTTGCAACATGAATATTGCAAACTCTGCAATTTCAGAGTTAAGGGTAAAGCCTAAGCCAAACATGACAGAAAGAAGTTTGGGAAAGAGACATCCAAACAAATTTGTTTCTGCTCAATAGTCATCTCATAAAGAAAAGGGCCAAAACAAATAATTTTTCTTACAAATATATTTAATTAAGTTTAGATTGATGAGCACTAATTTTGCACTAACTAGAAGTATCACCCAAATGCATATTTGCAAGCAGATTCTTCTCTCTTTCTGGAGTATTAACAAAGGGAAAATTTTCTTGCTGACTTATTTTAGAGATCTTTCTTAAATAATTTTTTGTGGAATGCCAGTCATAGCAGGAGTGGAGGAGAGTCCATTCCTCCTGTTACAATTGGAGTTACAGCCCTTTTGAACGAGAAGGTTACAACCCTTTTGAAATAGAAGTCTGGGCTGGCTGGTTTATTTGTTTGGCTGAATAGCTACAGCTGCTTGACATGGCAAATTAAACCAGTCAGGTTTATCTGCACTGCTTTTGAAACCATGCTGACTGCAGCCTGCAGGGCAGCAAGGCATGGAGATACTGGAGGGCTTTAAAAATGGTAACTCTTGCTCTGTCATTTACTGTGCTGGAGCATGTGAAGAAATCTGGTTGAGTCAGTGCAATGCGCCCAGGAAGTTGTGAACACATGCACCCAATTGCCTCATTCCTAAACCCCCAGTGCTTGAATTCTTATTTTTCTTCCACTTCAGGAAGGATTGTGTGTGGTATTCATTTCATATGCGAGGGATTTTTGCTACATGGACATTATTTTTGTGTGCTGTTGAGGTGGAAATGGATCAAGAGCAATCTGGGGGAGCAGATTAGGCTCGTGTGTCCCCTGTGAGCCGGCTGCATCTGCCAGGGGAGCGCTGCTGCCTCTGCCTCACTGAGCAGGGGCTCCTTTTCCTTCCCAGGACACCGAGGAGAGAGCGAGCTCACAGTTTTCTTTCTTAGCTCACAGTCATTGCTGTTTCACCCACAATGATGGGCAGTATCCATTTTCCACACAGCAGGTCAGAGCAAAACATGTCAGCCCAAAAATCGTGATTTGACGGGTCAGCTGAGGTGCCCTAAAACGAGCTGGCAGCAAAAGCATCAGTCCTGCTGAAGCCAGCTTTGACCCACCTCTCTTTGTGTCAGCTCCAGCAGCTGTGTGGCCACAGGGTCAGGCATTCTCTCCTGAGGATGTCTCTTTTTCCCATTAGTTGAATGGATTTTTTGTGTAGCTTTACGGCCACAGATTCGGCATGAGGAAAATGGCAAGATCGTGAGACTGGTGTCTGTAGCATCAGGGACAGAAAGAGAGCGATTGCTTCTTTAAAAGCCATCAAATCTTAAAGCCAACATAAAGACAGCAAGTACAAAACAAACCAAACTTTTATGAGAAAAAAGTCTGTGTTAAAATATACAAATGATGGCAGAGCCTTTACTGTGATTTAGCTTTGTGTTAACCAGGATCTTATCCTAGAGGTGATCCCAGGGACCTCTGTCAGCTTCTGTGTTGCTGGATGGAGAAGAGCACCCTTTTGTTCAGCACGAATTTTTCCTGTAAATTTTGGAGTAGAAAATACTGTTTTATTGAAGTCAAAATTCTTTATAGAGATGCATTGATTTTTGTCAAAATTTTCTGCCAGAAGTGAATAAAAAATTTGGCTTATAAAAGGACACAGCACTTCCTTTGACTATATCATCTTGATTTTCATAGATGGCAAGAGAATGTCTCATCATATAAATGACAGAGCCCTGTAAAATTTACAACAGTGAAGTTCAAATTACTCCCTTTGATTTTATTGAGACAAATTAACTGACAAGGAACGATTTTTGAGGGAGGCATCTTGGGCAGTCTCAGCTCTTTGCTCTGATTCAGAATGAAAGATTTTCCAAAAGTCAGTTTACTGGAATTGGAATTGTAAGTTTTCACACACAGTGCTGGGAAGTTGCTTGTGGCAGTAGGTATCTGGAGGCGTGCCACTCATACCAGATTCGGTTATTTACATTTTTCTTACCTGGTTGTGTCAGAACTCTTGTCATAATGTGAACTACGGAGGTCATCCTTGTAGGTTACTTACTAATTTTGTTTACACGGTGATGTAAAGTTAGAAATGTAAATCTGTGATACAATCTGGAACAACCGAGAACAAACTCAGCCTAAACTAGGTTATGGAAATAGGCCACTTTATCTTTAGAAATCCTGATGGCAATTTGTGTGGACCTGGTCTGAATGAAGGGGTGGTTAATCTATTTGTTAATGTAATTTTTATCCCTTGTTAAAAAGTCTGTCCTGGGAGCTGCATGCTTTCTTACTTCGCTTTCAGAGTTGGTCTTTCTTAAGAATCTTTTATAACGCACGAAATTTCCCTCTGGGTTATCAGGCTGGGTTTGCACTGTTTTGTCAGCAGACAACCTGCTCAGGTCAGGAGCTCTTTGGTGAGCTCCTATCCTGCTGCTGAAGAGGAAACAGCTGCGCTATAAGGACACATGAAAGGGAAGGAGTTTCCAATCTGAATAATGTGCCCTCTAACAAAGGCTTGAAGAATTTCTTAAGGTAATGCAATTCTCAGAAATGATTTTGCCTTATAAAAGCATTGAAAATCCTCACCTAACCTCCTGTGCTCTGGGAATTGGAACATTTCTGGTGAAGTTAAGGAGCTGCAGACAGGGAGCCCTCTCACCAGAAAACAGCCAGGGTTGCTCTTGTCCTCCTGTTTCACTTGAGGTGAACACCACAGCTGTGGTTGGCACCATGAGCAGCCTTGCACAGGTCCTGGCTGCTGGGAATGCAAAAAGCAAAGGATCCGGAAAGGAAAGGATTTTGCTACTTCTGCTTTTCTGAATTACCCAAGAAATTGGCGTGGCAAGAGAAGCGATCTCATTTTGTCACTTTGAAACTGACAGTGGTGCTCTAAATGAATTTTTATGCAGGATGGCTATTTCAGAGCATCATGCTGTCGGATTCCATCTGCTTGGTGAGCATCACCGTTTGTGCTTTCTGCAGTGTGGGATCCAAATGTCAGACTGTCAGAGCGCTTTCTGTCGTGCTCTAATTCTGGCTGAGCAGAATTCCTGTTTATTCACTTTGCTCAAGCAGTGTACAGGAGACTTTTAGGCTGTTTAGTCCCACCAGGATTGCAGGCAAGCGAAACCCACAGTCCAGCTACAACAAGAATCCGCATAGATTACAAATTTGATCAAATGAGGCTGCCAAGGCAAAGTCAGATGTTACCCTGGGGATCACTCCTAACTCTCAGGGTGCTGGGTAATTCTTTTTTGAGAGCACTCTCAGATGAACGTGTTGTTCTTTCACGTGCAAAGTTAAAGTCTGGTCTCTCCTGGCCATGTAATGTTTAGTTGATGTATTTGGAGTGTTGACCTGGCCATTTCAAAGAAAGCATTTTCCTCTGCCCAGTTTATCCCATCATCCGAAATCTACAGTCAGCTCGTGCACTCCTTTGCCCAGTTCTCAATTTTTAGGTTTCTCCAGTTGAAAGTTCATCAGTTGTGCTTTTGTTTCATCTCTCTGGATTTTCTGTTTCTTTAAAATTCTGTGTACATCTCATGCTTATGAAATCTCAATTCCCATTTAAACTGTGCAACATGTGGGAAGAACATCAGCAAAGTTTCCCTAAACTGTGCCCAAAAATACTTTAGTTTTGCTTGGTGATGGATCATTGTATTGTCAGCATCCTTTAAGCTGGGATGGTCAGCCAGGGTAAATCTTGTTTTCTGCTATGGCTTGGTGTTATAGAAAACCAAGGCAACACCTGGTGGTGTGGTGGTTGGGTTTTGTTTAGTTTTCTGAATTGATGTTGAAAATCAGATTTTTTTCCCTCTGTATACTCTGAATATTTGGCTGAATTTCACAAAACAGATTATTTTTTTATTTTTTTCAGGAAAATGCTGTGAATGGAGAGCATCTGTGGCTAGAGACAAATGTTTCTGGGGACCTCTGCTACCTGGGGGAGGAAAGCTGCCAGGTCAAATTCTCAGTGAGTTATTTTCAGGTTTCTTTTTCTCTTTCTGAGGTAACAAGCCTGGTTTCAGACTGAAGCAGTGCTCAGTCGCTTGAGAGCTTGAATTGTTTGCCTGTGTTCCAGAAGGAAAGCAAAAAGGGCAAAAGGCTGCTGGTAACAACTTTATTGCTTCAGGAAAAAAAGCCCAAACCAGTTTTGATTGACCCAGATTATTTACACAGTGAGAACCGATGTAATGAACAGCTTTGCTAACATGGGGAGGGAGAAAAGGGTGGAATACTGAGGTGTTTCAGCAATGTTAAAAGACACAAGCCTATTTTTTATAAAAATTTCCACAAATATATCACTTGTTGCAGCTTCTGAGAGAGAGGCTGATGGAATTTCTGCAGTTTCAGTCACTGCAAGGGTCTGAACTGAATTTCCCAAACTCTTGAAGGCACTCACCAGCAATGAGTGCACTCACATTGGAGTGTTTACCTTCTGTTTGGGCAAGTTTCCCTGGACTGGTCTCAGATCCATGAGAATCTGTTCTTTGGCTGTCACACTTCCAGTCTGCTTCAGCAGCTCTTTTTGCCTTGTGTTTCAGTTAAATTGCTTCAGCCAGAGAGAAGAAAAATCCCAAGCCCCTCTTATTTTGGTATTTAGGAAGCGTGGGGAGAGAGTGGGGATCCTGTGTCCAAGTCCTTGATTTGGCACAATGCTCAAGGGAGTATTTTAGCCCTTGCACTGAGAGGGTTGAAGGGAATTCCTCTTCTCTGGGATGTTTGTGGTTACTGACTGTGACTCTCCATGACATTGCTTTTCTGCTTTTATTACACTGCCCCCAATTCAGAGAATTTAATTCAAATCAAAGCATTTTGCCTCACCAATCACCCCCAGTTTTCAGGGCAATGTGATCCAAAATACTCCTGCTTTCCATAGCACACGTTTAATATCCAAGCCTGAGGAGCCTGCCCTTCTTCAGAGTACTGAAGCAAAGTCCCCAAAACTGCTGGTTGTGTGGTAAAACTTGAGGGAAGTGTCCCTGTGTGCTTGCTGTGCACTTACATTGGTCCTGAGGCACTGAATTTTGGCAGAAACTGGACACAGGATTTGTTTGGCTGAGGGAACCTTTGGTCTGACCCAGTGTGGTGGTTCCTGTGTTCCCAGCAGAAATTTGCATTTCTGAAACTGAGCAAGTAATTCCTCATGGTTTAGCTCATTGGAAGTAGTGTGGAAATTTAGTAATATGCTGCATATGGCTCTCACAGAGATAAAAAACAAGTTTGGTAAACATAGAGATAAAAAATATACTTGAATTTACCAAGTCACAAAACCTGTGAAAGCTTGCCTTGCTTCACAACGCCACGATTCTTCAGGTGAAACATTACAGCACCACTCCATGTACATGTGAACATGTACAATTAGGGTGTATCTGGATAATTATGAGAATTAATCAAATTATCATAATTATTCCATACTGTGAGCTGGAACTGCGTTCCCTGTTTTGTCGTGAGCCTATTTAAAATATGTTGGAAATTATAAAGAAATTATTTATTAGCGATTTAAATGGATATGAATAAATTGAATGTAAAAATCTGAAGCAAAGGAATTTCAGCTTAGCATGTATTTATGAATCTTCCGTCCCTCAAGCACAAGGCTGTAAGTTAAATTTCTATGAAAATTAATTCCATCTGCTTAATTAAATTGAGTTTGTGGAAGTAAAGTAAGTAAATACATTCTCTCTTCTGGATGTATTATCTTGCCTTCGATATGCCTTGGCCCAGGGGATTCAATGGAAATTATTTCAAAAGCCCAACTGAAGTTAATAAAACTAACGGGCCTAATTGAGAATTTTGTCCCTGCTGTAGCATTTCATGAGCATTTAACAGCATTCCCTGAGAGCTTTATCATTCTCTGCTAAAATGACCCAAGTACCCAGGTATTGTCCTGCAAGGCAATGGTCAGGCCCATCAAATTAAATATTATAAGATGAGCGTGAAATGACTTCTTGTGAACAGATCCGAGTTCTCTGATTTTCATGTGCAATTTTTCTCCTCTTTGCACTGGCTTGGCTCATCATCCTCGTGGGATGCTCGCTTGCAGAGTGATGCTGTGCAGGGTTAACAGCCTGATCCTCCACAACATGCCAGAGAAATCTCCCCTCCCCTCCCCCCCTTCTCCTTCATGGTGGGACATGTGGAAAGAAATACGTGTGGGGATTTCCCCATGGCTTTCCTTAGAGCTTCATTTTCACTCCTGTATGTTTAGCAATGCTCTTCATTAAAAAAGGGAGGCATTCGCTCCTAATTCACAAGCTGGCATGCTGCGGCTGCCCTTTTCACGAAGTTCAGGTTTCAACCAGAAGAGCTCCTGATCTTTTTTTGTTTATTTATTTATTTATTTATTTATGTATTTATTTATGTATGTATTTATTTATTTTGTACACAAATGAGAGCACTAAAAGGGTGGTGGTGGGGGGGAAAGCCCGTGTATTTTTCATAGGGAGAAAAAAAAAAATCTGTTTTTCAGCTGGCTTGGTTTTCCTTTTGGGAGTAGCTGCCCTGGGTGCCCACATACACGTGTCCCTTTGCTGTTGCAGAAGTCTGCCCTGCGGAGGAAGTGCGCTGCCTGCAAGATCGTGGTGCACAACGCGTGCATGGAGCAGTTGGAGAAGGTAGGACAATGCCATCTTCTGGAGCCTGACGCAGCCAACATGCTTTCCATTCAGCCTGGAAAATGCTCTTTGCCAAATTAAGTTCTCACAGCTGTTTCAACAATGTGCTTGTTAACAAAAGTTGGCTTAAAATTCTACCTTTTTTTTTTTTAAAAACGATATTTCTTTGAACCCCGTGAACCGTAAAAATCCCAAACCCAACAAACTCTAAAACTAAAGAACAAATATTACAGAATGCTTTCACAGTTTTAATGTTCAAAAAGTAAATTGCCTCTACTTCTAGATTAAAAGTTGAAGCTAGAAAATGGAGTATCCTGTCCTTTTAGAATTTCCTAGCTAGTGCCAGCAGAATTCCCTGTACGACAGCTGTACTTATTATGAGCAGTGCTGCATAAAATGCTAGTGTGAACCTTTCCCCTGTATTTACCATACTGTTTTCTCCTCAAAACTTCAGAAATCAAGGGGTTTTTTTCTGTAAAAAAGATAACATGAGACCTTTCGTTTCTAGAACCATTATTTCTGTGAGCATCTGTCCTGCTTCTGATTTCCTTCAAGGATCCTTGATCCCACCCAAGCACCCACAGGACATCTATCACTGACTTCAGTCTCTCCCTCAGTGATTTGTCTTTGTTACACCTAACTGGGAATGTGCTAGAAAAATCTCCCCTCACCCTTTTCATTCCTGGTGGGATATGTGAAAAGAAAGAGGTGTGGGAATTTCCCCATTGCTTTAATTTTCACTCCTATGTGTTTAGCAATGTTCTAATTACATTCACAGCAGCAACTCTTTGGAAAAGGTTTTTTCCTTTCCAAGTATCCGGACTCATGTTGACAAATCCCCCAGTGACTGCCACAATACCAGGCTGGAGAGGCACTATTTCCACCCCCGATGCTTTTCCCCACGGTGAAATTAGCATCAGCTTCCAGCACAGAATGCTTCCGGTGGATTCTTCATGACTTCCTTCATCACCAGCAGGGCTGACTTTGCAGAGCCCAGCGTGTAGGTGGCATTGCCAGCCAGAGAAAATGAGCACCTGGGTCAAACCCAGCTTGTCTGTGCCCTCTCGGAACCCATGAAATCCACCTCTTGGCAAGGGTTGTTATAAAATCCGTAAAGTTTAAAACTGGTACATAATTCTTCTGCTTGGCCCTCTCTGCAAAGATGCACATTTTAAGCAAAATAAATATGAGCTGGGTCTTTCCAGTGTGCCGTGAGTGAGCAGTGAAACAACAAATTGCAATTCCAGATGAAGAGCAGTGGAAGAAGATTAATAATTTACAGTGCCTTTCATTTCTTTATATGGACTAGGTAGTTTGTTTACTTCTTTTTTTTGGTGTGCTTTTGTTTATTTTTATTTTTTCCCTTACAGCTATTATTTTGAAGGCAATTACTAAATGAGGGAAGAACTACTTTATTTGGGGATGGTCATGTTTGAATCTGGAGAAACTTGGTCCCTGTACCTATGTAATAGAAATATAGCTGGGCAGTATCTTTAAATGTGTAAGTCTTTGCAGGATAGTCAACTCAAACTTTAATTTGTTTCATTTAGTGCATCCTTACTTCACATATCCTTCAGACTTTTTGCAGGCCTCTCCCTTCTTCAGAGTATTTTTTTTTCTCTGCGTCCCCCAACTCTTATTTCAATTGATTGTTTTTTTGGTCAAAATATTTTTTTTCCCCTCATAGGACTGCCTTCTTGTTTATTAAATATTTTTTTCCTATTCACCTTCCTCAAAATGTTTTCCATTCATGAGAGCTCCTCTTTGGAGTGGCAACACCACTGCATGAGGCAATGCAATGCTCCCCGAATGATTTGTGGTTGGGGAGGTGGAGGAAAACATCTTTATCTAAGGAAAAGGTAGAAATTTATGGGAAATTTTGCGTGGTCCTTTATGTAAGTGGCAATTTCTCCACAGAATTTGTTCATGAGGTCTTAGAGATAGGATGTGCACAAAGGTCTTACAGAGTGAAATTTCCAGCACTTACTGACTTTTGAGACCTAAGCTGAGCTCTGCCCTTGGTTGCAAATGATCTTCAGAAAAACAAACCAGATGAAGCTGTTTCCTTCTAGGAAGGGGAGGCAGTTTGAATATTTGAACTGAGTAGGCAGCGATAGCATTAGTGAAGATGGGGGCTGTGCAGAGGGCTCCCGAGGAAAATTAATATGGCACATGAAAACAGATTTTTCTGACATCCAGGTAAGTTACTTTTCTTCACCTGCTGAAGCACATATTTTAATCGGTAATAAATATTTTGCAAGCCTAGCCTGGATCAAAATATTGGAATGAATTTTCTTTCAGCTCACTTTCAGTTCTAACAGTTTTCTTTCAATGCCAGATTAATTTTCGCTGCAAACCGACTTTCCGGGAAGGAGGCTCCAGATCTCCAAGAGAGGTAAGTAACGGACAAATGAAAATTATTTTTTGCTTTGACACATGTGCTGATCCCCCTAGTGTGGAGCCGCAAAAGTGCTTTTAGATTCAGAGGAGTCTTAGACAGAGAACTGATTCCCAGTGGAGCATGTTCCCCTCTGCAGAATGAAAGTAAAATGAATTCTAGCTGAAGCAGTCTATTACTTACAGTGACAGAAACCGTTTCACCTTTCTGTTGTCTTTTGCCCATTCATTCAGTTTTTCTGTCTTTTTCCTTTTTTTTTCTTTTGGTAGCACTCTATTTCCTTCTCCTTTCACTTGTTATCTCTTCATCTCTNACTGGGTTTGCTTTTTTCCTGCCTCTTTTTTTTCTTTCTTTTTTTTTTTTTTTTTTTTTTGTTCCTCGAGAAATATCTCAAACATAAAATCAAACATTTAAAATCCGGATAAGTAGTTCTGGCCTCATTTCAACATGGATAAAGAAAACACCACCTTGTCGTTATTCCTCCTAGAGTTTTAGTGGTTTTTGAGGTTTCCTGTAGCACATTTTGCTCCAGGAATTGCTGGGATTTTTTCTCTGGTGTTTGTTAACAAATTGCACCGCTGAGTGCCAGGTGCCAATGCCTCCTCTCAGATACCTTTTTGTCCTTTCTGCAGAACTTTGTGCGGCATCACTGGGTGCACCGGCGGAGGCAGGAGGGCAAATGTAAGCAGTGTGGCAAGGTGAGATTCCCAGCAGTGGCCAGCTGGTCCTTCTGGCTTGAAATGAACATTTTTTAAATTTTTTTTCTCTCACAAACACTCGGCCTTTTCTAATGGCTGATGGCAGCCCTGAGATGTTGAGCATGACAGTCCTGATTCCCACGTGGGCAGAGAGAGGCAGCTGCATCATTTGTGGTGTCCTGGCTGCTGAAAATGAGGAGGAGGAAAGCTGTGACTCCTTCAGCCTTTTAATTGCTGAGCTAACCCTGTACCAAGGTGATGTTCCTGCAGTGCTCTCCTCTGTGCCAAAATCTGGCTCCTGGAAAAGAAAGGCTATTGCTTTCTTTCTGCCCCAGCAGGCTCTAGGATTTGTGAGACTGTTTCATGTTTCCTCTGCTTCGTCGATTGTGGAAGTTTATTTCTAAAAAGCCATAAAAGGGGGAAGAAATACTTTAGTGACTGAAAATCTTTCTTCTGAAATATAATGAAACCCTGAAATATATTGAGAGGTATTTAAAAATGAAATTAACAGTGATTTAATTTCCTTTCTCTGGCACTGCATTATACTTTTGCCTCCCTCTTTACAACTAGGGAGAAAGTCCATGTCTCGTCTCCATGGCACAGCACTTCAGTCAGAGGAAAATGAGATTTGTGTCTGGATCCTCACGCAGATTGTCAGCTACCAGCTGCAGTAGGACATGCAATAAAAATGTGATGCCCTTTTAGAGCAGTACCATGTGAATTGTGCAGAAAAGCAGTTTGCAGAAAAAATTCTTAGGGCATGACTTTGCCATCCTTCTCTGGCTGCTTGGCCTGGGTCTCCCCTACAGACACTTGGAGCTGATTTTGCAATTGGAGTTTTTACTGGCCATCATATCAAAACCTGTGCTGGCTATGGGCAGCCTTGGTCAGTATAGGTCTTCAAGTCCAACCATCAGAGAATACAGAGAAGTCCTGAGAAAATCTCAGTTTTCCCCTGAAATAAGAAATCTTCAGTTAAGAATAATATGAGTATATGTATATGCGTATATAAGAATAACATGTAGTAGAGTTGTTCTTTGCCAGGAAACAAAGAATTAGAGAAAGTTATAACAAAAAAACCCAGTTGTATTTGTTGGTCAAGCAGTCTCCTATTACAGCAAAATACATGTGCTCTGTTGTAACATTTCAAATTCCTCCAGGTAAGAACCATCTTTATTATTCTCTTGTCTTGCGAGGAAAGGGGAACTATTATTGAAATGGAATGACAGTAAATTTAAAACAATAAAAGAAAGTATTAATCATGGAATACCTAAGGATTCTGGTAGATCTCATTGTTGTGTAAAGTCCTATCCCATGCCTGGAACAGAAGGGTTAAATATTTCAAGGATCATTAGTAACAGTTCAAAGAAAGAGTTTTCAGGATATGCCTATCTCATGCTTCAAACCATAAATGAGTGGACAGAAATTAAGGCACCCCCATATCCTTGGCATAGCCCTGTGACATTATATTCTCTGTGCCCTTATGTGCCATGGCCATTCCTGGAAAACTGAGCACACAGGTGTCTATCAATGTTCCACCTTGGTTAAAAAATGCAGTTTGAAAGAAATTTGCTGTCTTATCGTCGCTTACAATGGTTCACACATGGGATAATCTTATAACAAATGAACTGAACTCCTTTTAGGTTAAACTTTACTGAAAGGTTACTCTGCAGTTATTCAGTCTATGGGACCAGGCTACAGCTAATCCAAAGTAAAATTACCTGAAAATGCTTGTGTGGGGTGTCCTGAGTGCTGGCAGAGCCTGTGCTCCCCTATTCCATGTTGCTTGCAAGAGCAAATGCAGTTTATACAAACTCATCCAGGCTTTAGGTTTTTGCTCCTCTTCCCGAGGGTGATTTCACTGATTTACTGCTGGAGTGCTGTATAGCGAAATTGGTATCAGGGGAAGGGGGCCTGGAATGGGCAGCGTAACCAAGCCCTCAGTTGGGCTCTGACTGCCCTAAATTTACCTGAAGGCCCTTCAAAAAATACAACTGCTTTCTATTCTCTGAATTTAGTCTGGCCTCTGTGTTTAGGCAGCCCCATCAAGGCATCAGCTCGAGTGCTTGCCGGGGCCAGTGCAGGAGGAGCTGCAGGGTGTACTTCTGCATGGTGAGCAGGCAGGAGGAGCCTCCTCCCCTTCTGAGCATCAGTAGGGTTGTCCTCAGCCCCCCTGTACAGACAGGTTGTAGCTCATTCCCTCACTTAACAACACCAAGGCATCTCTGAGGGTGTTTTTGGTTGTTTAATTCTTCTCCTTGGTGTACTTGCCCTTGTCATTTCAGTGAGCACCAATGGGCTCATTTTTCCTGTAGGATAACGAGGACTTTAATAACAGAAGCAGCAAGGCAATGTCCTGGTAGATGTCACTAAATCAGTTTATAATTTTTTGCATTGGGTCTTGGACGTTGTCCAGCGTGTAGGAGGTTTAGGTATTGCTCAGCTTGTCAAAAAGGAAACCAGCTCAAAAATTCATCACCTGCAAGAGAGATTGAATAAGGAAATTTGGGGTGGGGATGGTCTCCCTACAGAGGTAGAGAGAAGCTTGATGGAAGCCCATGAATAAAGGATGCAGCCAACTGTACATCTGAACTCTAAGCAGTGAGGGTGATTGTGGCAAACTTCAATGCAATTCTGGGCTTTCCATCTCTCCAGCCATCAACCTAAATCAATTTTTTTTTTATGACTAAAATAAGCTTTAACTGAACACAAAAGTTCAGACTGCATCTTATTATTTGTTGCCTGTGTTAGGTGTAAGAAGGATATAAATGACCTAATCCTTTTAGGTCTTCCTAGGTCTTTTCCAGCCTCAGAATTTACAACAAAGTGAGATTGCATTCTATAGAATGAAACTCTTTTCTAGGAAAACAAAACCTCATTTTCTGGTCTGGGTCGATTTTTTTTATCTTTAAAAATATAAAGAAATATTTTCTTTTAATTCTGTGATCTGAATCAGACTGTCTTGGGTTTTTTGGAACTTACTGGAAAGATTTTAATCTGAGTCGTTTCAATAAAACTATAAACTTAATTACTTCATTTCCCTGTTAGAACATTTCCAGAGAGATATTGTAGTTAATTTTGTTCTGTAGTAAAAAAAAAAAAAAGTTAATTGTATTCTTTAGTAAAATAAAGGAAAATTCAAATTCTTGTTTATATTTAGAACAAACAAGGCTGCCATGACAGAACATTTTGTTCAACAGAAAAGCTAAAACTTTCAGGTCTGTCAAAATCCATCAAAAATTAAGATAGACTTTCTTTCTCTCTTTTGTCTTCCATTGTTTTTAACAAAAAAAATCTAAGGAAATCACAAAATTTTGCAGAAACCCTTTTAAAAGGATTGTGTGAATATACCCCAGTTGAAGAACATTCTCTTTTACCTTCTGTAATTGTTTTATCCCCAAAAATCTGCTTGCCTAGCACTGTCACCTGGCTAGAGTTTGAGGTATATATTTTCTTATAGCCAAGAGGAATTTAATCCTTTTTTTTCCCCCTGGTTTTTCTAGGGCTTTCAGCAGAAATTCTCCTTCCACAGTAAAGAGATTGTGGCTATCAGCTGTTCCTGGTGCAAGCTGGCGGTAAGTGGACAACACTTCAGGAGATCTGGCTTTAACTGGGTGGGGTTTTTTTTTTAGTTTCTTGGCTTGGTGCTTTTGTTTGGCTTGGTTTGTTTGTGTTTGTGTCTTTTTGTTTTTTGTTTTAAGGCATGGCTTAGGATGATAATTGTTATGTTCCTAAATCTCCGTGGTTTGAAGGATTGAAGATAGCGGAGTTAGGAATGTTGCGTCAGTTTTTGTACTATCACCCTCTCCGTGCTTCCCCTCGGTCTTTCTTGACCCTGCTCTTTCCCTCCCCTGCAGTTCCACAACAAGGTCACCTGTTTCATGCTGCACCACATTGAGGAGCCGTGCTCGCTGGGGGCCCACGCCGCTGTCATTGTGCCTCCCACGTGGATCATTAAGGTGAAGAAGGCTCAGGTAACTGCATGCTGCTGTCTGGGTCTGGGGCTGCCTGGCTGCCTGGGGGCTGTGCAGGGCCAGCCCGGCTCCCCTGCTTGTGCCCCTTCCCCAAGGCATGCTCGTTCTGCCCTGACCCACACCCAGCACACATCCCTGGTGCTGATGATCCCATATCCTACCCCTCCATCCAGCCCTTCTCAGGAAATTGGGATGTTTAGCAGCAAACGTGAGTTGTTCCGAGCTAACTCAGTTTGGAGCTGTGAGTTCAGCAAGCATCCTTCCAGAAATCCCCTGTGTGGTGGGCAGTCAAGCATGTGCCATTAAATAGAGCTGAGCAAATATAGGGCAAAACTCCACAAACTTTTACCTGAAGTGCCGCAGGAATTGGCTGTGCCCGGACTGGAATCCCTCGGAATTTGCCTTTCATGGACATGTGAAGGGTCAGGTCTGTCTTACACCAGGGCTTGTGCAGTCAGCAGCAGTGATCCCACAAACTCCTTTAGCTGCACATGACAGGCTTTGGACTTCAAAGCTTTTCTTATGGGAGAGGGCAACTCACTGGTGAACACTACAGGGAGAAAAGAGGGCTGGCCAAAAATTAAGAGGGGTTCACATCACTCAAGAAGTATTTTTTGTTTGAGAGTCTGTTTTCACTCCAAGTTGAGCTGAAAGAAACAAACACTGAGCATATCAGGGAGCCAGAAATGCTGATTAAATTTTTATTTCAGAATAATATTCTTTATTCCAGTCCATCCTTGGGAAGTCACCTGGGCTTTTTGACTCTGCCTCCTGGCTGTCAAGAAGCCAAGAAATTCAGGCTGTAGCCAAGGCACTAAGACAAAACCAGTCTGTGAAACTGGAAAAAAGGCCTGAGACCTAATCTGGGACAGTCTTTAGTTCCATTTTAGGGGTATGACCAGCAGATCTGGGCATGACTGGGAAGCTGCTTGTTAAAGACAAAGGGCAGAGGGAAGGGGAAAAATATGCATGGAATAATCAAAAAATTAACCCAAGAGACCTCTATTTCTCCTTTAGGTCAAGAGAGAGCACAGCAAGTTTCCTAGCCACCTCCAGACTGAGAAAAAAGGGTTTTTGCCATTTGTAGATTTTCCCCACGCTCTTATTTTTCTCTTTTTATCAGTCTCCTCTAGAGAAATCTTTTTTCTGCTTTGTTGAGGAATGAGTCTTTGGCAGGGACTTCATATGCTTGGCTAATTTTCAGCAACTGTGTGGTATTTGGCAGATGTATCCATGTTTGACCTTACTAAAAGGAGCTTTTCTTCAATCCTTTTAATTTAAAATATATTTAATTTTTAGTAATAAAGAAAAACTCAAAACCCTGATGTGTAATTTCTTTTGATTTGGCTATTGCCCAAAGCAGGGTACCTTTCTTAGAATATCTGTAGGGAATTTGCATCCTTGTCCATTATGTTTTCCAGAAAAGTTCAAATTAAAAAATTAATCTAGGTAATTATAATTTATGGAAAAATTAGCTTTTAAATAAAGGCTTAAAATGTTAAACTAAGAGAAAGCATCTGTTAGCTTTGTGTGCCTGAGTCATGAGCACAGAGAAAGTGCTTCAGTTCATTATTCCCTTGCCATCACACCTCGAGTCCTGATAATTCATGGTCAGAAGCATTCAAAACCTTATTTTGAGCAGCTCAAGCATCAGAGAGAGCAAAACTTAATATTGAACAAAGAAAATGGGTGCATTTCCATGAAACTTCTTAGTGGCACCCACTGGAGTGATGGGAACTGCATCCTTGTTGCTTTAGAAAATAATGGTGCATCTTTTGGATGTGTTTTCAGATTTTTGGCAGGAGTCTTGTTTGAGTATTTATTGTTTTCTTAGCAAATATTTTTCCTCTCCTGCTGTTTCTGGCCAGCTCTTCTTCTATGTATTATGACCCTCCTCACCCTATAGGAATGTTTGGTAAACACTATGAAATACTCACTGCATTTAATCCAGAGAGTACAAACACAATATTTACCAATTTTTGTGATTTCACATTAAAAAAAATGAATGTGTAAGCAACAATCTGTTTTTCACATATCCTGCAGTCAGAATAAATTGGGCTAGAAGCTTTTTGGTTATAAAATATTTCCTCAGCTCTAATTATCTACTTACATTGGTCACAGAGAACTCCTGAACTGGACTCCCTGCTCATATAAAAGTGATTTTAATGGTGCCCGCAGCCTGTTTGTTTGTGGTTTCCTTTCAGTAAATAAGATAGCTTTTTGTAGCAACACCTTGCCCTGTTTTATAATTTTTATTTTTTGATTACTACAAAAGTGGATTTCCATGCTGATTTTGTACAACCTGGGTCACCACCTTTCAAAGACTGGGCTTGCACAAAGACCACACTCCATGTCTCGTTGCCAGCAATGTTGTGAAATGGTGAAATTGATTAAGAGCAAACTTATGCTGACAACCTGTGTTCCAAATGGGAAGCTTTTGCTTCTTGTGAGCAATTCATTGCAAGATGAAGAATATTCAGGATGGTTCAAACAGTTTTGGGATTGGTGGTAGCCCTGTGTGCAATGACCCCCTTACACTGGAAAATTCCCAAAACCTTCTCCCTGTCATCTGTAATGTGAGCCACTTCGGTGACTTTTCTACTGATTTCCAGAGTTTCTGTATTGTTGGCAGTGCTTTGATACGATCTCTCTTTGCCTGGGGTTCAAAACAACCCCATCTCCTAGTGTGTGATCAGATCACGCCTGTTACTGTTAAAACACTGCTGGTATTTTGTTATGGGTGAGGTTTGGTAGCCAAAGTGGTGTGAGCTCTAGCAATGGAAATGCTGTTTGCTATGGTTGTGGGAGAAAAATCAATAATAAGGAGGATCTGGCTGATGGGTTCACTGATTCAGTCTGCCTTCTGTCTGGGAAGACAAAGGCAGTAACTGTACAATTCCATGGTTTTTCTGTTCAAGGTGAGTAAAAGTGGTGTTTTCTTCTCCTCCTCCTTTGAGAACTGTGGAAAGGTTCTCGTGAATATGCATATTTCTGGGTTTATTTCTTCATTTCCTCAGTTGCTGAGTGCAGCTGGCTTGTCCGACAGTGGTTTGTGAACAATGGTCAGGATTGACCTTCCTGGATGCTGTTCATTGTTTAAGTAATTTGAAAATCAGGGTGCTAAAAGCCTTGGAAAACTGAGGCTGGAATGCTGTGAAGGAAAAGCTTGAAAGGTTGATTTGTCTGAGGTAGTCCATGGTCTTCCCACCATCCAACACCATCCAAGGACTCCAGTTCTGCTCAACCACCTAAGCTTGCTGAGAGCTATACAGACCATTCAATAATATGAAAAATCTCTTTTTGAAGATGGACAAACTGACACCCACAAAGGAGAGGTTTCCTCTCTAGAGGCAAGTTAGGATTTATTTATGGTGCTCATTAAAGGTATGCTTTGCTCTCAGGTACCTCGCTGAATAACATTTTATGTTTCCAAAACACTCATTGCCTTGTTCTGTGAACAAGGGGTTTGTCTGCGTTTCCTCACTTCAGTGTGCAAAGACTGCTGACACTCTTTGGCTGTCACTCTTCTGCATGTTTGCAAAAAGCCCCTGCGTGTGTTCAAGCAGCTTTTTTGCCTTTCATCTGCTATGGACACGTGGTTGCAATTACTGTAGCAAAGCTCTAGGGTTTGTTCACACTCTAGGGTAGGCATGTTTAAAAAAATAAATTAAAAAAGAAGAGATAAAATAACATTGTTGAAATGCAGCATTTAGAGCCTTTTGGGATATGGAAATGAAAATGGTTGTAATTGTGGATGGAGGCTTAGATTTAAACTGGTCCTTTAATACGGCTGTATGCCTTTCCACACCACTGTTAGGTGCATTATAGTGGGATTTGATGACAACTGCATTTAAACATTCTTTAAATTATTCTTTTATAATTAGTCAGGGTTTTGCTGAACTGTCTTTACCCTTGGTAGGAATGTGAGCTTTCAGCAAAGTGCTAACAGGGCTATGGACAGATCAGATCTCCTGTCTCTGTCCTGTGTTTTGCCCTGATCCAGGGAGAAGCCTTCATCAGAGAACGCCTGAGGAACCAGGCTCAGGCCCCCAAGGGAGGCAGCTTTGAATGTAAGGCCCCCAAAACTTTCTGTTGGCATTAAGAATTGTGACTGCTGAGGGCAGGGCAGTGCAAGACCGTGCAGCTGTGATTTCTGATGCCCTGGTGAGGTCACTGCAGCCTTCATGGCTCATCCTGCTTCCAGGATAACTTTGTCAGGATAGGGAGGGGTACAAACACTCCTTCAGGTGGTTTCTCGATTCCTGAAATTGCTCTGCAGAGCTGTCTTGTCTTCAGCACTTTCAGTAAGCAATGAGATGTCACTATTTTCTTCTCCAGGACTGCTGCGAGCTCGGGAGCTTGTGCTCTGCAGCAGCCTCCTCTTGGTCTCGGTGAGAAAGGACGGTGCCTTCAAGTGTTTCAGTCAGACAGCTGTCATTGTTTCTTCTCAGGAATAGAAGGGCATTATCTTGTGTTTTTGGTGTGTGATACTCAAGTCTTGAAATTTGGAAAGAGGTTGGTGTGTATTAAAACCTCGTAGCTATTGCTGTTGATGTTGGCTAGCAAGCAGGATTAAGAATAGGCTTCAGTTTTTAGAGATTTGGTGATCTCTGCTTCCTGATTTTCATTAGTGATTGTTGACTTTCATTAGTGGTGCACTTCTGATCAAGGTCAGGACAGAAATGAACTTTCAGATGAGCTGAGTGAACCTTGCTTTCCCTCTTACAGCCAGGGGAAAAAAAAAAAATCAATGAACTTTCTTTTAATTCCTTATGCTACTTTATTTCATGGTGACGGTTAGGCTAGAAGGTGAAATACTGCAAAAATATTTGGAGTATTTCCCATAAGACAAAATTTCAATTATGGAAATGGTTAGGGTTTCCTGCAGGTCTAACTTCAATTACGGAATTAAAATAAATAAAAAAAATGTAACAAAATCCCCTTTTTTGGACTGTTCTTATCACAGCAGAACACCTTTTTGCCCAGTATCACCGAGCAGACTGTCACGTGCCTGGAGAATAGCCTTGACGTAATTTCTGTGTTAATAGGTTTTTCAAAAATACAAGCAGTTGTACACTTTTTTTTCCTGTGTAATTAAGTGAAATCGGTATTAAAAACACAAAAATCACCCCACTAACACCTTTTAGTTAAATCCTTCAAAATTAACAACTCAGTTTGTTCCTTAGCAGATGATTACACAAGTTTCTTGACAGGCTGGGACTGACTGTACAGTGCCAGCATCATGTGCCACGGTGGCCCACGTTCTGTCGAGTCATGATGGTTGCCAGAACTAAAACTTGCTGTTTTCTTTCCCTTTTTTTTTTTAAAAAAAATGCAAACAAAAAAACATGAAAAATACCTTATTTATCATGTTTTTTTATTACATCTCTATGCAGGTGGTCTCCATACCAGGAGACGAGCCTGATTGGGCAGGAGACTGGAGCCCCGAAGGGGAAACGGGCGTCTCCTACCCCTATTGGGAGGGTTGGCAGGTACAACATGTGGTGTTATGTGAGTCTATGGGAGCATCTGATCTTTTTTGCCCCCTCACAGCGTGGGAAAGTCTCCAGTTCCAAAGCACCAGTCTGGTCTCCGTGTGTGGCTTTCTCCATAACCGGTGGTGTGGAAGTGTAAAGCATGCAGCGCATGAAATCGAGGTCTCAGCATGTGCCAGACACTTACCATCCTCAAAGTGGACATGCATGGAAGAGCCTCGTAAAGGGGCTCTGTCTGGGCCTGTCTCCTAAATTTTGTCTTGCTCTTCATGTATTCGTCTTTCTTTTGATGTAGAACTCCCTGAAGACTTCGACACGGCGAAAGAAGAGGACCTCCTTTAAAAGAAAAGCCAGCAAAAGAGGAAATGAAGTAGGTATTCACGTGCTTTGAAAATCGTGCTCCTTTTGTTTAAATGTCTAAACACAGACTTCAAAGTTTTTAGGCTTTTTTTTTTCACTGAAGTGTTTAATATATTTTTCCCCTGAGAAATTCCGTGCTGTTGAATTTGTTGTTAGAAGAGATAAAACTTGCATGAGAAGTTTTATTTTCTGAGCTGATTTTTTTCAAGAAACAACACACCAGACTAGAAGGACCATCACCCTGATGAAAGAGGGTTTCCTTGGCATGTGAGAGACTCAGCTCACACCTCTTCTTTTCCACTAAACAGAACAGGGGTGTGAAACTGGGGCTGTGAAATCTGTGTTGAGTGCACTGATGCAAGACTCGTCTGGTTTGAGGATGTCTTCTCCAGGGGATCTCATGTTAAAACTGGACCACAGAGAGAGAAAACAGATTAATGATCTATTGGTTTGATTTATCGTTGTCTTATAGGAGACCTTGCTTCCAGATCCTTCCAAGAGGATTAATTATTTAGACAAACAGCCCTGTGGGAGGGGTGGAGGGAGACTCACCCTGCATAGCCAGGGCTCATTGGTTCAAGCCCTTCTGCGTGGTGGGAGAAGTGCAGACCAGAAACTGGAATCTGGCTCTGTTAGACCCCAGGGCTGTGCCCTCGTTTCGGGGCTCCCTGGTGTCCTGCAGGGGTAGGGAGTAGGGAGGCAAATATTTTTCTCATTGATACGTCATGATGGATCTCTGTGGCATTTGTTCAAAGGTGGGAAGGCAGCAAGGCCAAGGATTGGAGAGCAGAATATCTGCAAATAAGTGTTTATGCAATTTGTTAGATGGAATTAATGGAATAAGTAGCTTATCTCCTTCTATTTTCCTTTGGAAAAACGGTATTAGAAATAACGCTGTATCTTACACATTATTAGTGTTGTGTGAATAACTGCAGGGAATAGGATCAGAAATAATCTTGAAAGAATCTTGAAATAGTTGGGTGCTACCCTGATACGATATTTTCCCCCCTAATTTTATTCTGTTGTCTCAGCTGGGTAAATTACTCTCAGCTGAGCCCCACATTGGCGTGGCTGTACTATTTCAGTAGCTGAGGTAGTTTTGTCAGAGCTGGGCTGGGTTTTCGCTATGTGTCATGCCCAGGAAACAGACTTTGTGCTAAAGCTGTTTCTTGTTTCTCTTTCTCAGGATAACAAAGGCCGGCCTTTTGTGATAAAGCCCATCTCCTCCCCACTCATGAAGCCACTGCTGGTTTTTGTCAATCCAAAAAGCGGAGGCAATCAGGTAAGAGCATCAGCTGGGTCTGGATCACAAAGTTTTTGTTTAAATGCAATGTTTTTGCAAACGAGACGAGTCCTTGGCCAGTCAGACTCTGTGCCTGAGCTGCATTCCCCAGAAAAGGTGCTTGCTGTGGAGCGGCCTTTCTGCTCCAGTGCAGCTGGATGACTGCAATGGGTATTTGAATATTTGAGTGGTTGTACTCCTACCTTCAGGTTCTTGAAAGGAATCTAAACCAAAGTTTTGGAGGTTTTCAGCAGGTTTCATCTTTCCACAGAAAATTCAGGTTTCCTGTGAAGTTTTGGACTTACCTTTATCCAAAAAGTGCTTTAACTTTGCTAGGAAAAGCTGTTGAAATCACAGAATATGAAATGACATATTCCTACAGCATCTAAAAAAATCCTTAGGGGTCTTGTACTGTGCCACAGAGACCATGCTTTGGGGACTAAAATGCAGCAGATTTCTTCCGTAGGATTCCTGGAATGAATGCTTACCCAAGTGAATATTTTCCAGGTTCTGCCACTTTTTGAATATCAAAGAATCTGAGTGGCTTTTGAGAAGTAGGGCCCTGCAAAAGAAAAGATTGATGTAAGATACAGCAGAGGACAGAGAGTAGCACAGGCACTGCTTGTTTTCTCCTCTGTTAGAAGAATTAGGGGATATCAAATGAAGCTGTTTAGATTGATCCAAAACAAAAGAAAAAGCTGGTCCTCCTCACAGGCTGCAGTTCAGCTGAAAAACTCCTTGCAATAGAGTGTTGTGGATGCTGAACATTTGCACAGGCTGAAGGACTTACTTGGAGGTGAAAACCCTGAAGATTACTGAAGTCCTCCCTCTGGTTCAAGAGTTCTGTGAACTGCCCACAGCTGAGACTGGAAGAATACTCATGGCAAACTTCACATTTATTTTCTCTCTTCTTGTACCTTTCCCTAGGCACTGTGACTTCTATTCTTGGTTCTTCAATTCAGGGAAGGGGTCAGGCAGAAGAGCCATCCCTCAGAAGGGAGAGCAGTGGAAAATTCCTGATGTGTACCTTCAGGCCATGTCTGAAAGGCATTCTTGAACTGGAGTACAAGCCCACCCTGCAGAGTTCTTAGCTCTCTGCTGCTCAATCTGTCACTTTGTGTCTGGGCAGAACGTGGAGGAAGGGAATTGAGGGGGAACATGAACCCCAGACTGTTAGAAAGCAGAAATGAGTCCTTTAGGTGATGGACTGCCCACACTGCACCGAGTGAGGGACCCTTGGGGCAGCTGTACCCCACAAAGTCCTTGGTTCCTGCCTCATTAGATGGCAGAGGTGCCAATTCTGAACGATGACCGTGGTGATGGTGGAGGCCTGAGCACTGTCATTGCTTGGGCAGGATGCTGTTCAGTGTGATGGAGACCTTGGCTACAAACTTGTTCAACTTCTTGCTGTCACGTAGGGCTTAGGGTGAGGTGGGATAACAGAGGTTTCTGCTTGTGGCACGTGCTGAGAGGCAGGAGAAGAGGCTGCTGTGGGAGGGGAACCTTTGCTCCGACCCCAAATGCCTGTTCTCATGAGCCGTTAGTGATCTGTGTTGTTGCAATTAGTCTTTATGCCTACATGAGCACCCTGTCCAGACTGGTGGGCTGCTGTTCTGCAGAGCAGTCATGTGCTATGCCACTTTCTGGTTTGTCTTCTTGTTTTATGTTTGCTTTATAAAGCAGAGAAAAAAAAAGAAAAGCAGCTCAAATATAGTGAATAATGCACACTGTTATTTCCAATAATCATTAAACTACTAATGGTTTCCCTTCCTTTGCTTTTTCTCTCTTGCCAGGGCACCAAGGTTCTCCAGATGTTTATGTGGTACTTGAATCCCCGCCAGGTGTTTGATCTCTCCCAGGACGGGCCGAGGGATGCGTAAGTGCTCAGCCTTCACTGCTGGGCACCCCATTTCTGGGCTGGCCAGGAAAGCGGGAGAAGTTCTTCTTGGCTGGATTGGTGACTCTGGAGGGTTTCCATGTCCAGGTTCTCCTAGCAAGGGGAAGGGCTGAGGTGGTGGCTTGTGTGAGATGAGCTCAGGAGCTGCCATTGTGTCGAGACAGAGCAGGTGCAGGTGGCTCCAAGGCTCCCTGCAGATCCCAAAGCTGATCATTCCCTAATGAATGAGCATTCCAAGGGGGTGAGGCAGGAAACAGATGCCCCAGGACTGTGCTGTGCCTAACTCAGCTTCTCCAGGCAATGGCTGAGGTGTCACCCTCCCAAGGCGGCGAATACCTCTGTTTAAGGGCTGATTCTGGCTCCCAAGGGTTGAGAAACCATCCTCCTGTGGTATTGGACATGGGGATATTTGCTTTACTGCTGTCACAATTTGTAAATATGTTTTGCGTGTTTCTGTAAATGTTATTGCTCTAAATATTTTACAGCAATAATGTAAAATCAAATATTTGCCTGTAGAAGAACAGCCCAAGGGTTTCCTGTTCAAGGCACCCAAGCTTTTTGTTTTCCTGCAGAAACACCTACACTGCTGTTCTCTCCTGATGTTCAGAAGCTTTAAGTTGCACACACATTTTTCAGAGCTGTACAATGGGGCAAGCGAGGGTTAGGTCCTGTGGCCACTCAGCTCTCTACACATGAATGTCCCCCCCTTCATGAGAAGATATTTCATTATGCCTTTCTGAAGGATGCAGCTGAAGGAGCAGGACTTCAGTGGGTGCTTTTTTGTCTCTCTTGTTGATATTTTGATCACATACCCAGAGAAAGAACTCTATTACATATTCTTGCCTTCTGTGGTGTGAAAATATAGTCCCTAGTTGAAGAAGCTGTCACATTATACAAGACAGAGAAATGGTAGCTCAGCAAGTCAGAAGGAAGAACATTAAATATTGTTTTAAAACCTCAGTGTTTAAATTTGTTTGCTTCGGGGTAAGAGAAAAATGAAAGATTTTGACCTCTCTAGAGGGAATATGAAAACCTGGGAAGATGCTAAACTGATCAAACACTTGTCAGGAGGTGCTGCCTGCGGTGGGGAAAGGCCCTGTGTCACTTCCTCGTGGTTTTGCATTTCCCCCTTCGCTCCTATTCTCAGTAATGAATATTTGAAAATGCAGAAAGTGGTGCTTACGCTGTCACTCAGCAAAATGCATGGAAAGTGTCTGCATTACTGTTCTGACTTTTTTTCCCTCCTTTCCCTCCCTGGGCAGGCTGGAGCTGTACAGGAAGGTGCCAAACCTGCGGATCCTGGCGTGTGGTGGGGACGGGACGGTAGGTGGCAGGGACCTGGCACTCCCGTGCTCTTTGGCCAAGGGATTCAACTCCTCCCCGGGGGTCTTCCCACTTCAGCCTTTCTGCAGAGGCATGGAGAGAGAACACTCCTTACACCTGGGAAATCTAATAGTTGGTTTTCAGTTTTCTGGTTAGATATGGGGCTAGATTCTCATAATAGATTTTGTACAGCTTAAAAAAGATAAAGCCTGACTTTGCTGGTCTCCTCCCGCTATTGATATTAGATCTGAGGGTCTAGAAGGTTAAGGCAGTGTCTGGGAGCCATTAAAACTTAATTTCTGCTGCTTCCTGATAGATCCTGGCAGATCCAGGTTCAGTATTTTCTTTACAACAGAATGTCTGTATTCTTGGATACGTGAATTGGGTCAGATCTTTAAAGGGTTTGGGCGCCTTCAGTTGGAGGAAAACTATGCAGCTCAGGGTCTGAAGGTCATGAGTGGTAATGGAGTTATTATAATTGCATTACTCTTTCCAGGACTTAAAAATATTTTAAATCTCAGCCTGTGCCACTGAGTGCTAAATACAGTTTAAAAAGTGACCTTTAATCTCAAGGGGGCTCAGCTGCCCAACATGCATTTGATGGCAATTTTAGCAGTAAGTATGGTAAGGAAAATTAATTAGTACTCACAAGATGCAGTGATTGGACAGAACAGATCTGTGCAGGTGTTTAGGGCATGGAGAGCTGGTTGCTTTATTTTGTAGAGAGCTGAATCCCCTCTCTGAATTTGTCTCAGGTGAAATTTCTGAGGGAATTTTTTCAGCTTCTGTGGGTTCTTTTCAAACTCCAGCAGTAGGGTTATTAATATCAATGCTTCCCCTGCAAGAGTGAAGAAAAAATCAGTGATAAGGCTGCTGTCTTGCTGGGACCTGGGAAAGCAAGGCATGGCTGTTACTGAATGATGAATTTTTCTCAAGAAACATGCAAGGCATTGCTTTAGCAGGAGACAGAAGCTGAGGGAAAGTGTTTCAGTCTGGTTTTTTTCCTATCTGAGGAAGCCACGGTTTTCATAGGGGGAAAAAATTAATCACGAAGGTATTAAAAGAGAAAAAATACAACTACATTGAGTAGGACTATCCTATTTCCCTTTGCTGAACTGTGCGAGAGGTGGCAGCACCTTCTCATTAGTATGAGCAGCACTCCCCTATTTCCACTATTACCTTTGCTGCTGCTCAGCTTGAAGCAAATTAATATCCAGTTATTCCCAAAGCCATTACATCCAGAAATGAAAAATCTGGCTCAAATGGACTTAATGAATATGCAATGAGAGCAGATGTTACCTCGCATTATTGAGGTGAATCAGAACTTATTGTAACTTTTCCATTGTCACTGCTCGCCGTCGCTTCCTGGGGCAGGGAGGGAAGCTTTGCTCTCACAGCACTCGGGAGCTTTCTGTTCCCAGGGAATGACAGCCTGTGTCACCCTGGATTGTGCAAATCATGTACCAGGTTTAGAAGTGACCTCAGGTTAAATAGCAACATTGTGCTTATAAATTTGTGATTTGAATTTTCCATCCCTCAGTTCGAAGCAGTTACAGATGTGGCGGGTGTTACAGTGTCACCGGAGCGGGGGGAGGCTGAAGCACAGACCTGGGGATGAAGGCAGTGGCAATGACCGTGGACTGTTCAAGCAGTCCTGGCCCTACTGATACTCTCTTGACTTTTTATTTTGTCTCCTGTTACCAGTGCACAAGTTTCAGTATTTAGAGAGAGAGAGCATTACTTACCTCTGAAAATTCCTTTAAAAGACCTCAGAATTTTTGGTGGCATCCAAGGTCATGAGAACTCTAAGTGCTTGATGTGGCTGTTGTCAGACAAAGAACTCAAATGTGGGATCACATCCCAGCAGAATGCTTTAATAATTGGACAATTGGTTATGATAAATAGCTGCCTGATACATGCCATTTGTGCAAAATTAAATCTATTTTTTTAAGAGACTTGGAGAAAGAAATACCCTAAAATACTAAATAGGATGATGGTTTCTGTGTTTATCAGGCCACCCACCTACAGTCCTTCAAATTCTAGCTATTTCTTCCTGATGTCCAAGTTATGCTGGGTGCCTTTTGTGAAGCTCCAGTGTTATCCTGGTTTGGGTTGAGAATCTATTTGAAACCACAGTAACGTTAGTTGGGGGAAGAAAAATTCAGTCCAGCTGTAGTCAGGATTTTGGTTTTCTGTCCTGTTTAAAAGCTCACATTTCCAGTAGAAGCTGCATCTTTGAAAATTGGCAGCAGGGAAAAAAAATCCTCTGTTAATTTTTTATTAATTCTTTGTCTAAAATGCAGCACAGGTTCTTCACAATTTTTTTTTTAAAGTGAGAAGTAGTTTAAGAACGAGTCCTTTGATTCTGCAGCAAGAATTTCAGTCACCAGAAGTTTGATAACGTCTTCAACATCAATTCTTTCTCCCCTTTGAAAATTATCATTTAATGAAAACAAAGTAATTTACAGTAATTTGTTCCTTCTGGCTAAGTTTCTATTTGAAAGTTTTGTGTAGTCCAGAAGAAAGATAGGAGAAATAGCTCTGAAATAATGAATAGCTTAGGATACAAAAGAGATAGATTCATTGTTCTAATCCAAAGCCTTCAACCCTGAGCCTTAGTCTGTCTTTTGGTCCAGTCTTTTATTCTTTTATTAGATATGTATGTGTCTGTATATCTATATATTTTAGATATATAGATATAATGCCATGTATTGAGTGAAATAATTCAGCACTAAAGGTCCCTTCTCTAGGAAAGGGAGACTTGTGAGCAAGTTCGTGCTTGACAGGACGAGTTCTGAGACACCATGCTGTTTTAATGTGTCTCTCTCATTTTCTTTCGTAACTGTTGTCAAAGGTTTAGTTTCTTTCGGCATAATGGTAATTAAAAAAAAAATTATCTTGAATTGTCCATATTATTCTTCATTCATTTTTAAAATTTCTTTTACCTGATCTTCTCTGTGAAAATGAATATAATATGATCAAAATACCCCTTTTTTCTTTTAACATTCCTGACAGTTCTCTTAATTTCCCTTTTTCTAGGTGGGCTGGATCCTGTCCATCCTGGATGAGCTGCAGCTCAGCCCCCCACCCCCCGTGGCTGTCCTGCCCCTGGGCACTGGGAACGACCTTGCCCGCACCCTCAACTGGGGTGGGGTAAGGACTGGCTGGGCTGCCCTTACCTGGGACTTCTCCCCCTTCGGCTTGGATTTGGTTGTGTTAATTCCATTCCTTTTGGCCCAAGCAGCAGGCAGGGCTGTGGCCAAGGTCTGCTCCACTCTGCCAGGATGCTTTACTCCAATTTGCAGTCTGGGATTTTAGTTGCTAAGGATGTCCTTGCACTAAAAGTGTCCATAGGTGTGCCTGGTATTTCGAACAGCAGTAAACAGGCCTCTTCTATTTAAGTAGAGTTTCATCTTTATTTTTCTCTTTGTTTATCCTTTACTACAGCACTGGCCTTATTCCAGGAAAGGCAAATATACTTTGAATTCCTCTCCTTATGGTCCTACTTTGCCTGCCCCAGATTTGTGCACCTCAGTAGCAGCTTGTTAAAATGTATGATCAAAAATTCGTGGAGGGTCTTAGGCCTGTGTGAAAGGAGGGGGGTCTGTCAGGTAACTGGTGAATAACTCGATCTGTTTTCAGCACCTGTGGCTGACGCTCTGCTCTCTCTGCTGCCAGGGTTACACAGATGAGCCGGTGTCTAAGATCCTGTGCCACGTGGAGGACGGCACCATTGTCCAGCTGGACCGCTGGAACCTCCAGGTGGAGCGCAACCCTGACTTGCCCCAGGACGAGCTGGAGGATGGCTCCCGTAAGGTCAGAGCCTGCTTTTTCCCAGGGAAACTCCAGAATGCTCCTGAACACCTTTGGGTTGCACTTTAAGCCGCATGGGTGGGGAGTTCTGCAACTTTTACATTTGCTATTTGCATCTCTCCCTTTGGCACTTTTTGTGTCTCAGTGATTCCAGAGTTGTATAAAATGGAATGCATTTATTTGTTGTTTGAAACTCTCATGCATTGAACATTTACATCAAGGATTAAATCCTGGAAAAGAAATCCCTAGCATTTTATCAGAAAGGCCGTTGTTGTTCTTCTCTAGTTCCAGGAGAAACAACCCTACCATCTATTCCTCAATTAGACAAAACTAAAATCAGGATGTAAAATTTTATTCCTTTGGATTTTGCTAATGGATACCAGCTGTTTCCTACTTTACAGGAAGGTGTAGTGTATTTTTGTATTTAACTTCTTGGTGTGTGTGTCTCCATGTAATCCCCACTGGTGTGTCTTCGGTCGTTGAAGAATGGGAAAATTCTTATGAGAGAATCACATAGTAATGAATCATTTGGACTGGAGATGTTGAAAATACTACAAAAATTTTTAAAAAACCCCTGATTCTGTGGATAATTTTTCTCTTAGTTATAATTTCCAGTTTTTCTACCGGACAAGCTGATAAGCAGCTGCCTCTCCCCAGCCCCGCTGGCTGTGTGTAACAATGAGGAGGCCAGATGTGAGCTTGCCTGCCTCATGCATCCTCAGTAGGATTGGGGCTTCTTCCCAGGGACCTGGGTTGCTCCTGTTTGTATCTGATGTGAGAAGAACACAGCTGGAGCTTTGTTTGCCATGCTGAACTTGAGGAGCCAGCAAAACCTTGGAAAACGTTTGTGCTGCTGATGTGTTCAGTGGTGCAGCCTTGTGGGAGATCTAAATGACAAGATGAGGAACCCTTTGATGTGTTAACAAAGATCCATATAGGATCATAAAACTCTGTAGGTCTGTTGGTGTTCTTTGGGTTCTTGTGTTGGATTATTTTCCACAAGCCATCACCGACCTTCAGAGCAACCTTCTGCTTGCATTTCCCTGGTATGTTCCACTCTGTTCTTAGGAAGTTTTCCTGATGAGCCAAGTTTAAATCCTTAAACCCTAGTGTGTTGAGAAATGTTCCATTCATGTTGTTTCTATGCCTCTTTTTATTATCTAATTACAGCTTCCCCTCAATGTCTTCAATAATTACTTCAGTCTCGGATTTGATGCACATGTTACGCTGGAGTTCCATGAATCCAGAGGTAACAGGAGTTTATTTCCGTAGCATTGTGGATGGGCAGTTATTTTATGAATTAGAAATGGAGTTGCATTTAACATCCTGTTCTTATAATTTAGGAGTAAAGCTGGAACATAAAACCTTAAGAAACACACAAGAAGAAAAAGTGATTGTATCACAGGTTTCCAAGGGACTTCATGATTAATAAAATGAAAAACGTACAAGACTGTAATTTATTGGAGGACAAGGGCTAAAAGGGAAGCTTTCCAAAATTTTAGATCTTGTAAAGGACATAACATACAGGCCAGGTGCAAGTCTGGAAGTGGAGGGAAGAGAAGAGCCACAGGACTGGAAGTAGCAGGAACCATAATTGTGTTCTCAACCTGAGCAGCTGTTACCTGTGGATGAGAACAGCATCATGTCTCTGGGCTTGGTGCAGCCCCAGAGTGTCTCTGTGCGAGTTCAAGGGTTTAAAGTCTGCAGAAATGTCAGGAACTTGTGCAGGGGTAGCACCTTGCCTGTCCCCTTGCCAAGTGGCAGCTGTGCCCCCTGTGCAGACTGACACGTGGCTGGTATGAACAGCTCCATTTATAGGGTTTGGGCAGCTGTGCTTGTAGAAACAAACCCCATTCAGGTGTCTGCCTTCAGCTTTTGGCTATTCCAGCTTCATATCCAGGTATTTTTTCTGCCTGCCTTCTATTCACTGTCATGCTGTCACAATGTCATTTCAAGATGAAAAGACAGTACTCTAATGCCAGGCTAAATAAAGAGCAGGATACATGATGGAATGAGCTAATGCATATTTTATGGTGTTTAAGACTGCTTCAAGCTTTAGGAATAATAATGAGGGGCCACAAAAGGGCGCAGGAATGAAATTATGACAGCTGTATGCATTTTTTTTATGAGTGCATATCACTCTGCATTGCTAATGTGGCTGTGAATATACTGTATAGATTAAATGCATGGCTACTTTCTCATTTAATGGAGGCATTATTTAGTAATGAAGTTATGGAGCCCTATAAAGAATGAATGTTATTCCAGACATGCCAGGGTTTTAAAAATTTACATGGTGAAAAAGCACTTGGCACAGCAAGCTGTGTGTCTGAGTATGTATGGCCAGGAGAACTTTGTGTAGCACAAGTCTTCACTGCTGGCGTCGTCCTTATCTTCTCCAATGCTAAAATGTATTAAGTGGATTTTATTTCTTTTAGGAGAGGAAAGTTTATACCTTGGAGGTGCTGCTGGTGTGTGGGTTGTATTGTTTTTCATGTGGAATTGGGGTTGTTCAGCCTGGAGAAAAAAAGGTTCCTGGGAGCACTTATTACAGCCTTTCAAATCTTACAGGGGATTTATCAGAAAAATGGGTCCTGTTTCAATAGGACAGGGGATAATGGTTTTAAGCCAAAAGAGGGTAAATTTGGACCAGATATAAGGAGGAAATTTTTAACAATGAGGGTGGTAAAACACTGGTACAGGTTGCCCTGAGAGGTGGTGGATGCCCCATCCCTGGAAAGATTCAAGGTTGGGTTGAGTAAGGCAACTGATCTGGTTGAACATGTCCCTGTCCATTGCAGGGTGATTGGACTAGATGGCCTTTAAAGACCCCTTCCAGCCGGAAACATTCTTTGGCTCGGTGAATTAAGCCATGCAAAGCGGGTTATGATCCCATTTACCACTGATGACAACCCAGAGGGATTCTTAGCAGCAGTGGCAGAATGTAAAGTGCTCTCACAGCTGTAGCATTAGTGCTCTGGAGATAAGTGCCTGTGTGCAGTTGCTGATGTGGAGCTGTTGTAATCACATGGAGTATTAAAACAAATGAATTCCATGACTGCAAACCAAAATGAGATAAACTGATAGGAGCTCTCAGCCTAGCAGGACCCTTTATGCAACAGAAATGGGTCAGCTGTTATATTTAGAATAAGCAATGACTGCAAGGTCTCAGAGGAATCTATACATTAATGTGGCCTTTTCCATGGCAACCTCTACACTTTTCTTGTGACTAATCAGATTGAGACTTGAGGGTTGGATCCAAACCTAATGTACTTAGCTCTGCTTCTTCAGGAGGTGTCTCTCTCCAACTTTCTCCATTGTTATCCTTATGCTTTGGTAGAGCATGGAAGATGCAATTTTCTTTATCCCTGCTGACACACTGTTTGATCCCTCAGCTCTACAGGACTGCTCAGTTGCTGGAAACTCCCCCACTGCACACAGACAGAGCCCAACACATTCCATTTTCTACTTCCTTGATGGTTTGGGGATAGTGAGGGTGGAGTGAGCCTTGGATAGGCACTCAGTAATTTACTTCTAAAATCAAAGTTACACTCTAATCAACTTTAGGCTCTGTTAGAGTTTATCCTCCCTACCTGTGCTCGTCTGTGATGGCAGAAGTAGGAGCAGTAGGATGAGTGAGTCCCTGAGCTCAGAAAGGCTCCTTTCCTGTTCTGGACTGGGGCTTTGGTTGTGGGGAGCATTTGTAACAAGATCCATGTGGGATCCAGTGAACAGTCACACGAGAGAATGTGCAGCACAGACACTCAGCCTTCAGAAACCTTCTGCTGCTTAGCATGGGGTCTTGAGACACTCTGCAAAGAGCTCATTAAGTGAGATGAGACTTACTTGTGCAATTAAATTAATTGCTTGAAGTAGAAGTGGCCCTGACCAAGTTGGAGTCACCTGTGACACAGCAGCAGGTGCGGTGATTGAGCCAGCAAGCACATCAGAGAACTCGAGCAACTCATTCTTACAGTGTGGAGCTCTATTTTGTGAGATCCAGTGGCTTCCATGAGAGCCAGAAGTATTGTTTGAAGTGGTCATTTGAGAGGTAGTTTGGGCGTGTCCACATCAGTGTGATGCTTTAGCCAGGACTGCCTGGGTGGTTGGATGTTTTCACTGGAGAATCAATGAGCAGGGTGAGCAGTTGGTGCTAACACTGAGTGCAGTGCCAGAAGGGCTGCTCCTGGAATCCCTGGATGCCACAGACAAGGAAGGCAGTTTCCGGGGAGGCCCAGGAAGGAGCTGCATTCTGGGAAATGTGCCTTGTATTGGGAGATTAAAGGAACTCCATTTAGCTTATTGGAAAGAAGGTTAAGAGGCGATTTAATTACTGCCTGTAAGTATTTACTCAAGGAGAAATTATCTGATAGTTGCAGGCTTTTTAATCTGACAGAGAAGTGTAACAGGATTTAGCAGCTGGCTGTTGAAGAAGACTGTAAATTTCGAGATTGGAAATGGCCACATTTACATTGACAGTGAGAATAATTAACCATTGGATGTACATTACTCCTAGACTTAAAACTCTCCATCACTTAGAGTCTAATCAAAATGAAATGGCTTTCTAAATAGGTTTTAGAGTAACCAATTATTTTTTCTTTTTTCTTTTTTTTTTTTTTCTGCAGGAATTTTGGGTAGAAATGTCTATTCCTTAGTAACTCTTTAACACATCAATATTTAAGTGTCTGTTTCACCTTGTAATTTACTACTGCTGTACTCCTGCTTCAAAGCATGGGTGTTTCATAAATTTCTAATAATTCTTACAGATTTGTTCTGCTAGGAGCAGAAGTCTAACAAATTGTAGTGAGGGATCACAAGATGAATAGTCTGAGAAGTGTTAAATGAACTGATTGAATTCTTGTTACCTCCTTGCTCGTGTTTCCCTCTGTTTCCACTCTCTGCAGGGAAGGGGAAGGATTCAATATCAATGTTTGAAATCTGATAGCTGAGAAAGGCACAGATGGGGGACTCATGCATGGAAAACATATTTATGTTAATATTTTCACTGAGTGAGACACTGAAAGCACTGTAGTGCTAGCAGGGAATGTGAAGCTATAATGAAGCCTCCTCATTTTACTGGGTGTTCATACTTCTATTTTTTTATCCTTTCACAGAAGCAAACCCGGAGAAATTCAACAGCCGATTTAGAAATAAAATGTTTTATGCAGGGGTAAGTAGAGACTTATCTTACAGAATGATAACTTAGCAGCTTGAATGTATTCTTAATTACGTCCCCCTCGCTTTCTCACCTCAGGAGCTCATGCCAGGACATTTTGTTACAATTCAAGTGCACACGAGCTGTTTCTGGCAGAGCCACACACAGAGGTCTGTAGGAAAGAGCCTGAGGTGCTGTTAATACACAGAGCATAGCAGGTGAGAAAAGGCCACTCCTTTGGACACAGCCCTGGTCAGAGCTTGGTCCCTCTGCTTCTGGCTCAAAAGCTCCTCAAGGCACTGCTCTGCTTCTCCCAGGGTTTGGGAAGTGCATTGATACTGACTTTCCTAGAGGAATTCCCAAAGTTTTGTCATGTATCTTTGTAGCATTGAGGATGCAGGGTCATGGGAAGTGCAGGGCACAAATCAGGTATTTGGAGTGATTCATGATGTGTGAAAATGCACACAAAATCACCCACTTGTGCATTCAGGAGGCAAATGTACAACGCTTTATTCTAAAGCTTTTAAGAGAGAAACACCAGTTTGATGATGGATGACATATATATAACACCCACTGTACCCACGTGTCTTAATCACAGATACGAGTATGAGAGCAAGAATTGGCACTTAATCATCCAGGATACCACTGCACTTGGGCCTCCAAGGACTGTTTTTCAGCTAAGCTCTCAAAAGGAGAAGTATCACAATTTAAAACAATAAAATAAAATCATGTCTTCTGAGGGAGGAAGTTTGACAAAAGGATGGCATTTTGGTAATTAGCTCTGTGGGAAAAAAAAAAAAAGAGAGGAAGCATTGACAATTCCTGCACTTATTTCTGCTGCAGGCAGCCTTCACAGACTTTCTGCAAAGAAGCTCAAGAGATTTATCCAAGCACGTTAAAGTTGTGGTAAGTATAAGAAATGGGGTCATAGAATTGTGGGAAGGGGGTGGAGGTGGAGGTTTGGCGAGAGAGTATGGCAAGAGTTTAATGGCTCTGTTACTTTTCAGTTTGGAGCATGACATTTGCAATACATTCTAAGGAAAGTCTTGGGAAAGCTGTTGCAAAGCAGCAACACTGCTCTTGTCTGTGGCTCCATTCAGCAATTTCTCTGTGCTCTGTCACTTTGGCTTTGTAGTGTGATGGCACAGACCTGACTCCAAAGATCCAGGAGCTGAAGTTCCAGTGTATAGTGTTTTTAAACATACCCAGGTAAGCTCAAGACAGATCCTTGAAGTTATACAAGAAAAATAACAATAATTTTCAAAGGACACCTAAATATCCTAGACTGGGTGAATGTGCAGGGAGCATTTTGCCTCTGGGTAACCTTGCTGAGACCTGGCTGCTTATAATAATTTTAATGAGCAACCCAGACTGGTTCAGAGTTCAGGCTGCAGCAAAACCATCCTTTAAAAAGTTGAATATCCTGATACAATAGAAATGCCAAACAAATGCCCTTTGAAAAGTTGTGCACCTAACCTGCAAGCAAGTTAGCAAAGAGACAGATGCCTGGTGTTTTGCTTAATTAGAATCAAAGTGTGAGAAAAAGAAAGGGGGAGGAGGGGACAGAAATGGAGAGAGGGAAAGGATAAATATTTTATCTGTTTACCAAAGGGTTGAAAGAAGTCAAAGCTTTCTAATATGTTGCAAGGTGTCCCTAATTAAAATATAGCTGAATTATTAAAAGTTATCAATCTCCTGCTCTCTAGAACAGTAGTCTCCAAACTTGATTTGTCTAGCAGTAAAAATCTTTTAAGCACCACCCCAATATATGTTTATTTATAAATTGCATACATGTACCTCTATACTAGTACTACAAACCATGTAAAGAATGCACAAATAGAAATGAAGAATGTTATAAAGATTAAACAAACCCTTATTTTAATGTTTGTTTTTAATGTTTGCTCTCTTATTTATTAAAAGTAAAAGCAGTATTTTTTTCATACCCTCTAATTGTCTCAGCAGTTGTGGATTTTTCTTGCATGCACCCCACTTTGGAGACCAGTGCTTTAGACAACCTCCTACTTTGCTCCACGTGCAGTCCTGAGCACTTGATCTTTTGACTCCTGCGCTGCAAGATTCTGCTTAGTGTCACCTCTGAAAAGCTCCCCTTTCTGTCACTTTTAGACCACTTTCGCATCTATTCTTTGATGGTAGGAAAGAGAGATGCCACAGCTGTATCTGTTCCTGCTCCTTGTGCCTCCCTGCCTCCTCGAGCCATGCAAGGTTTTGCATTCCTTGTGCTGTTGGAAGTGCTGAGCTAACAGGGAGAGAGGGAACAGGGGCAGACCAGCTTTGTGACTGTCCAGCAGGAATCAAAGCAAACAGTGTTGCCTTTTTCCCAGCCTGGAAATGAAACTCGAGATAGTTTTAGTATAGGAGGTAATATAAAAGTGGATCTTTATTTGGAGGCCTCCAGGGGCAGTTAGAGAAAAGTGTCCACAAAAGGCCCACCCTGACACGGGTACACACAGATTTATAAGTTTGGTAAATTAGCATAATTGACAAAAAAGCACCAATTAGGAGCACAAGTGGTGATGCAAGTCCCCCTCAGGTCAAGCCCCTTCTCTGGAGCCCCCCTCCCCTTAGTATTAGTTGTACTTTGTTTATGAAAATGTCTCAAAGACCTTGCTAGCCAGGGAGAACCAAGATAGCATAGGGGTCCTGGAATTTGTTCTATCTTTCTGCTTAGGGAAAGGGCATGGAAAACTACTGGGAAAACTAGCCACTAATGCAATAATAAGCTGTAGAGCTCCACCTATACGTGTAGAAAATGCAGAGATTATATAAAAGAAAGAAAGACAAAACCCAAAACAGCATCAATAGGGAAAAAAGAGTGCTGCTGCTCTATTCCCTATTTCCTGGTGTTTCCCCACTTTCCTCCCAGAGAGGAACCTGCCCAAGTTCATGGTGGGTACACCAGGTGATGTATCAGCCAGGAAGCAAGCAGCACTAGCAGGCTGCTGGCCAGGAGCCGTCAGGACAAGCTGCTTGCTCAGAGCTGCTCTGTGAAATTCCCTCTGCAGGTATTGTGCTGGCACAATGCCCTGGGGGAACCCTGGAGACCACCGGGACTTTGAGCCTCAGCGGCACGACGATGGCTACATCGAAGTCATCGGCTTCACCATGGCCTCGCTGGTGAGTACCTGGGGGCACTGCAAGAGCCTCTGGGCAGCTCTGCAGAGCCCAAAAGTGGCCTTGCTGTGGAGAAAAAGTGGGTGCCCCCATAATCAGCTCAGGCCAAAGCCTGCTCTGCTGTTAAATGGCAGAGCCAAATTGTTCTTTTCTAATAAGATGTATTATTTTATAATAAAGAGTATTCTTTGCAAAATATGGCTGATTTGCATGTTCAGTGCTCCCCAGTTAATGGCAGGATTATTACAATAAGAACAGTATGATAAGAGCATGCAGTCATGATGTTCCATGTTCTATGAGCAAATAAATGCTGCTTTTTCTTTTTAACATTTGTATATTTCAGTCTATGGCATTAAAGTCTGTTTTTAGGTATACTTGATATAAATATGAAACATTATATAAAATTATATGCACATACAGTTTCATATGCTGACCAAAAATCTTGTGAAACTGCAGTAACAGCTGAGGAAAACTTTTTTAGTGTTTGTTTATTAGCATGAATTTTCTCTCTCCTGTTCATTCTGCTAGGAAAAGGAAATTCAGCCAACAATTTTAATTTGTCAGTGCTGTCCTTGAAGTGAACTAAAGCTGAGTTACCATAAGAGCTGTAAATACCCTGGAGTCCTCCTATGGCAGGGGTCGCACCCAGTGGTCATTGGTTTCAGAGGGTGGCTAAATGCAGCCAGGGTTGACAGCTGTCCCCTGCTAGCACCAGCCTGCCTGGGGCACTGCAGCTTGGCCTTAGTGGGGTCAGCAGAAGGCCATAACTGCACTTCCTGACAGGTTTTTACAGCTCACCCTTAGCCCCACACCCCTCGGCCTTTGTTGCTGCTGTCTTGTGGGAGCTGGGTTTAAAATGAGGATGGATGAGTCTGGTTTGGCTAAACTCACTTGTGTGACCCGCCCTCAGTCCACATCACTTGCAGTGGATACCCACATAGTGGTGTTTGTTTCCTCAAAGAGAAATTCAGGCAAATCTAATCTTCAAAGCAAGCAAAAGGCAGTCTTGGTCAATCTTTCCTTTAAAATTTATCTGAGTTAAGGATTCTTTTTTGCTCTTTCTTTTTTTTTTTTTTTTTTTTTGGATTGCTCTCGTGGATTGGGGAAAGAACCCACAGGAAAAATTTTGTTTATTAGCCTAGTAGACCTTGTGGAATAAACGTGAAGAGTTTAGGGCATGGTTTTGAAAATGCTGCCAAAATTCGCTTTAGCATGTACCAACTGACAGTTTTCAGTCAGAAGAGGTTTTTTTGGGTTTACCACTAATGCTGCTTCAGCCAATGGAAGTGACTAGAGAGGTCTCAAAAGCTTCCAACAAAACCAAGGGAAAGAACTACTTTATTTAAAGTATTATTATATTATTGATCATATTATCTGTTCATCCATAATAAGTACACAGAGCAGGATTAAGACCTTGACTTATGTTCAGCCTGTTCTCTTTAGCATTGCATTAATATAAGATTTTTTTTCTCCATCAGAGAGATGAGAACTAATTGTCACACAATAGTCATATTCATTAAAAAAATACATTTCTGCCCAAACATGCCTGCCTAGAACTTGAAGGATCTGCTCATTGTCTCCCTTGCTTAATTTCTTTGAAATGAATTCTCAAACATGATATTTAATTGGTTTTAACAAGGTCCTTCTGCTTGCTCTTTTCAGCCTGTCTAATGTTGAGGTTGGCTTGACGTGTAAGCTTTCGTAATAAAAAATTTAAATTCACCTAATTGACATTAAGGACTCTTCTGTTCAGGAAGGGGAAATAATTTTTCTGTCTCACAGATGTATCTAATTAGGGATGTTGTTTTAAAAAGCAAATAATTATCAGCATTACAAACCAAGCCAAACAAATTGAAAGCTTGAAGAATGAACACAGGTAATAATGTGTGTGTACCTATATAGGTGATGAGTCCTATAATGCATGTGGTCAGATAGCTGCTTGTTGCCCAGCACTTTTCTTTATGAGATTTTGAGTATTGCTTTGCAGTTTTGGGGTGAAAACACTCGCATTGTGCTCTTTTAGGATGGCTTAGATGTGGAGCACTGTGTAACAGCTGCTGTCAGCAAAGTGAAATTTGGATTTCTCAGCTGCCTCAGCTGTCTGTGTTCTGAGGTATCCTTTCTTCTCCCTGCCTGGTGTTTTGTCTGGTTGTGTTTTTTGGGTTGCTTGCCTGGTTTCTCGCAGGCTGCCCTGCAGGTGGGCGGCCACGGCGAGCGGCTGCACCAGTGCCGGGAGGTGACGCTGCTGACATACAAGTCCATCCCCATGCAAGTGGACGGCGAGCCCTGCCGCCTGGCACCCTCCCTCATCCGCATCTCCCTGAGGAACCAGGCCAACATGGTGCAGAAGAGCAAGAGGAGGACGTCCATGCCCCTGCTCAACGAGTGAGTTGCTCCTGTGCATGTCCTGCTGGCAGGAGGCCCCCGCGAGGCAGCGCGTTCGGGCGTGGGTTTTGCATGGACCGCGTTTGCGGTGTGTTCGGGAAAAATAAATTTAAAGAAAAATCACATCTTCTGAAGTCCCTCTTCACTGTATTGTAACTTCTTACCTGGCTTTCTTTTACTCTTTATCTTCTGTCTTGCTTTTAGACTGGTGTAGTATCTTTGTTATTTATTTCTTTTTTTGGAGAGGTTTCTGCAGGCTTGGCAGTGTGGCCCTTGGCTTCGGACAGCTCTGCTTACGTATGCTGTTTGCCCCTGAAGTTGTTTTGATTTAGTTTCTCAGCTTTATTGATCTGCTTTTTAAGCTGCATTGAAGACCCTGTAAGAAATGGCCACAATCAAGAGCTAATCACGGCATGTTTCAGTCTCTGTTGTGAGCACATGCTGCCTTGGCAGAGTTTATGCAGAGAGACCTGAAATGGCCTGAAAGAACTGTTTGTACTTTGTAGGAAATCCTTCTCCAGTAGAGAAACCCAAATGAGAAATAAGGATTGTAAATATGACTAGAGAAAAGCTAAGAAAATTGGAAACCAGTAACTTGTGAAGAGGAATGCACAGGACTAACATTCGTTTTCATTATTAAACCTTCCTTACAAGAACCACAGAGATATTTTAATTAGAAGAAACCTAAATAGTTGAATTTTGGCCTATGAAAATGGCCATCCAATAAAATAATTTAGATTATTTTGTAGAGGGTATTATTGTAATCCTTGGATAGGTCTTCATTGCTGCTAAAATGGGTGATACAAGGGACTTTGCTGTTTTTCATCAAGTATTCCAAACATGAAACAAAACAGTCTGTCCCTTATGCAAAGACACTGAACTAAAGGCCTAAAGTTATTAAGGATCCACATTTCATTCAAACACCCATGCACTGAGGCTTTGATTTTTCTGGGCAAATAGGTGGGGAGTTTTGCTGTTGCAATTGTAACGGTGGGGCAAGTTCTGTGAAGAGATGGAATACCTTTCACTAGAATAACTCACATAACTGGGGAAAAAGGCAAGGTCTTGGGCACACCTGGTGCCTTCAGCTGTTAAAAGCTGTCTCCTGCACAGCTGTGAAAAATACTGCTTTGCTTCAAATTTTGACTTCAGCCCTTAAGAGCTTTTTATAATCCCTGGCTGTCCATCTGATCATGTCATCAAAGCCACACTGGCTACTTTCAACATGTTCCTGCTCCATTTAGCACTCTGTTCTATTACTGAGAAAAATGCTTTAAATTTCAGTAGAAGTCCATCTCTCTAATGTGCAATTTCTATTTGCCTGGAAAATAATACATAAGGTATTTCTTGAGCAGAGAACAGCAGACCGTGGGCAGCACAGCCCAATTTCTCCCAACCACAACTCCTCAACCATTTGTGAAAGCCAGGATAAAGTGAAAGGCAATCCTGGGACATCTTTTTCTGCAAATGTAAAAAGAAAATTTGTGATATTTCAGATGGATAATTAGCATGGTTAGGTTTGGATTTTTCGATCTGAATTTAAGCTGTGGTAGGGGAATACAGATTTGTAGTGGATGCCAATTGTCAAGGGGATATTCTTGGTGGTTTAGCTTGATTTCAATGTGCCATGGTACACTAAATTGCTGTCAGAGTTCTTTGATTTGGCTGAGGTATTTCTCTGCAGATCTGTGTCTTGGGAAAATGCAAATGATCTGTCAGGAAGTGTAGTCTCAGCTTCACATATCAGAAACTGGGTGTGTATATATTTACATCTATTTCTATATATATCTGTGTATGTACTTCGCTCTGAAGCGTTGAGAAAGAAGAAGAGAGGAGCTGAATCTTCTGGTGTGATGAAAAGGTTAAAGGTTAAAATCTAAGAAGCATTTTAGTATTGTAAGAAGTTCATTCAATATGCTGCTGATTGGTAGCTTCGCACAAGTGAAGACATTTGTAATTAAATGTGTTTATCTGTTTTTCTTAACTTGAAATCTAGGATGCAATTCCCTGTTCTGTTGGAATCTCCCAGAAAGCCTTTATTGGATTGAACGTGATAGATTAAGGGGTTTTTATGGCTATCATTTGAGTATTGTATGTGTGAGATAACTAAGGGGATCTGGAGCTGTCCTTAATTACTAGACAGCTCTTCTTGAGCTCCTTTCCAGGACAGCAATTAGAAAATTATCCTGGTCACAGAAACGCAGAGTTATTATTGTCACCTTTGATATTATTGCCAGGTAAGAAGGGGGAGTGAGCAGAAAAAGACTTAATTTGAAGTTTTACATAGTGTCTGTATTTTTTTGTCCTGATCATCTTTGTTCGGGGGGTGGGGTTTTTTTCTCCTTAAAACCCTTGTTGGCTAAGTTCTCATTGCTCTTCTCCACTATTGATCACAGTATTGATCATGTCAAAGAGACAACACACAGCTCAGTTTTCTGTGACCGAGCCAAGAATGTGGGTGTTGTGAGCTACACCAAAAATTATGGGGAATAAGGAGAGAAACTGTGGTTCAGCTTTTCCAGGAGTAATTTCCTGATTAGAAACTCCTGTGTAGTATATTCCCCAGTTAATGAACACTTTCTGAATTGCCAAACTGGTTTTGCTCTCACTGACTTTTAGTTTGGGTTGAGGAAGAATGTCCTGCATAATGGAAGAGAAAGAAGAGGGAAGAGCTTTTAGATAAAGCAGATTCTCTATACACCAGAGAAAGAAAGGGACCATTTGAATATAAAATGCATATAAAATGGAAGTTTCCCTAAGGTATGAGAAAGAAGAATGGAAACAGCAATTTGTCATTGTGGATACAAAATCTCCAGTAAGGGTATTCTTTTCTTAAACAGTAATTAGAGATGGTCAGCCCTTGGAGCTAGTTCTGTCCATCTGGATCTCAGCTTTGATGTTTGTTTGCATTTCTGGCCCTGCTTCCAAAGTCTGTTGCTTTGAAATTTTTCCGTGCCTGTGGAAGAAATTCTGGGGTCCCTTGTCTTCCTTGAGTACTTTTGTGCTGAGCTTGTCACCGGTCCTCACGTGTGTCTTTGGAGAGCTCCTGTGGGCCACACAGCAGTGGTTTGCTCCATTTGCATGTCCTCAGTTGCTCTTGGCTTCCTCGTGTGAGCTCAGAGCTCTGCATGTCCCTTCATTCGACTTTTACGTGACACATTCCTTTTGTTTCTGTTTAAATGTTGTGTGTCTTTCTCTTTCTTTCTCCTCTTCCACTTCTTCTCTCTCTCTCTCACCTTTTTTTCTTGTCTGTCCTCACCGTGTGCCGTTTTTCTCCTGGCCACTCATTTCCTGCTGCCTTGTAGTATCCATAAAGTGCAGGCTGCTGACCTGAGGAGAGTCTCGGCTCCCCCTGACTCCTTCACTGTGTGAGTATCCGGCTTTTTTCTACTCTTGAGTTCCACAGCTTTTTGTTATTACCCTGTGTCGTTCAGCCAAGAGATGGGGCAGTAAAACCCAGTGGCAAATGGGAACAGGGAGCTCAGAGGAGAGCCTGAGGGGCACAGGATCTTGCCAGGAGTGGCACAGCTCTGCAGTAGCCACGGGAGGTGAGCAGGACACGGCTGGAGATGGTGACCAGGCTGAGCCCTGAGTCAGCTCCCCAGACATCCATGGCAACAGGCAGATCTGGAGTTAAATGCTGAGCACCACTCCTGGAAAGAACGGAGATGAGATCTTTTCAATCCAGCACAGGAGGTTTCCTCTGAACACGAGGAAAAATGCTTTTTCTTGTCAGGCCGACAGAGCACTGGCACAGGTTGGCCAAGAGAGGTTGTGGAAGCTCCATCCTTAGTGGAATTCAAAACCTGCCTGGACAGGGTCCTGCTTGAGCAGGGGTTTGCACCAGGTGACCCCGGAGGTCTCTTCCCGCTTCAACCATTCTGTGATTCTGTGACATTTCAGAAAGCTGTAAGTGCTTCATTGTTATTTTGCAAGCAAGGAAAGATTTTCAGTTGGTTGTGCCTTATCCCGGGGTCCTGTTTGCTGTATTCTGCTGAGGAGCAAAAAGTCATGAAACCAACTTTTCTCACTGATTCAACATCTCAAGCACCCTCTAGAAAAAAGTTGAGGTAACCCTTGTTTCTTACACAGAACGTTGAGCTGTGTGTCTGGGAGCACGAGTACTATTTCCAAACTCAGGGATATCTCTTGGAAAATGACCTCCAAGTTTTGATGCAGTTCATTGCCCCATTTGATATCAGAATAAAGCAGGGAAAGAAAGAACTTGCAAGCCCCAAACTAATTTGAAAGTCAAAGATGTTCTGTATCTTAAAATCTGTAAAAATAGATTAAACACGCTGCTGCACTGGGGCTGCCAATTAATGTGTCTGGCAAATTAAAATTAGAACCCATGAGGTAACAGGGAAATTTGATTTGGATTATGATGGCTTTGAGATTGGAATATTCCTTTATTTTTTTTGTTGAACAACATAAAAGTAGACTGAGTTTCAGTTAGTACTGAAGAGCAGAGCAGATCCTGCTGAGGCCTTTTGATGGATGTAGCCTGTTTTAGGTAAATGTCAGGGTTTCTGCAGCAGGAAATGATGAGAATTTGGGGCAACGCATTTATTAGGCTCATAGGGTGTCTTTTGCAGAGGCAGTAGAACTGTAGCGTGACCACATGTGTTCCATTCAAGTGTTTGAACAAGGTGTGGAAGTAAATACAAGTGTTGTATTTTTAATGGAGAGAGTACTTTTGTCTTGTGTGATTGATTCAAAGGAATGCTGAAAAACAATTACCATTGAAAAATAAAATATATTTTACTTGCATAGCTCCTACAGTCCTTCCATGAGTGGAATAAACACTGTGGGTAGGCTGTAATTAATTTTTCAATTACAAAATCTGCATAAATAAAAATACAAATATCACTGTATTGGTAAATACTTCTCTGTTATGGAGTTGACGTGGTAATGATTGCAGCAAAGTATGCATATAAGACCTGTGTGAATAACAAAAGGGTAAGAGAAAACAATTTTTTTGCTTTTAGAGATCCAAATGCCAAACAGAATCAACTTTCTCAGGCCCAATGTGGTTGCAGTCTGTAAGAGGAGAGTCTAATAAAGGGTACTGGAGACAAGGTGTAAGGGAGAAAGTGGAACAGATTGGATCTGAGGAAGGAATTCTTTATGGTGAGAGGTGCTGGTACAGGCTGCCTGGAGAGGCTGTGGGTGCCCCACCCCTGGAGGTGTCCAAGGCCAGGTTGGATGGGGCTTTGAACAGCCTGGTCTCGTGAAAGGTGTCCCTGTGGTGTGGACCCAGTTCCAGCTGTCCACAAGGGCAGCTGGAACTGGGTGATCTTTAAGGTCCCTCCCAACCCCAAAAATTCTGTAATTCTGTTTAGTGGGATTATGACTTACGGAGAATCAACTGTGCTTGGGAGGGTAAAGTGTGAGAGGAAGAAAAGCATGTACCAGGATTCTCCTGGGAGCTTCAGTGTGTGTCTGGATTTGAGTGTCTGTATTTTAAGTGTCTGTGTGGACCGAGCCTCTACAAAGCAAAGTGTGTTTGCTGAAGCAACTCTGAGATAAGAAAGTGTCAAAGAATTTCCTGCAGTTGTGTTAATGTGGTTTATCTGGGATAACACTTAGGTCCTGGCTTTGCTTGGGACGTAGCTAATTTTCTCCCTAGGGGCTGGTGCAGAGCTGTTTTTTGGATTTATGGCAGGAATAATGTTTTGGCTGTTGCTAAGAGCGTTTATCCCAAGTAAAGGACTTCTCAGTGTCCCACACTCTTCTGCTGAGGAGCTGCACTCAGAGCTGGGAGGGAGTGAGGCCAGGTCAGCCTCGCCAAAGGGATATTCCAGCCCAAAGCAGGTCATGCCCAGTGTGGAAACTGGAGGAGTTACCTGGGAGGGCTCTTTGGGGATAGGCTGAGTGGTGAGCATTGCATCGTGCATCACTTTTTTCTCTTGGGTTTGTTGGTCTCTCTACCCCCTACTTATCATTGCAATTATTATTACCACCTGTCCTATTATAAAATTCTTACCTCAGCTATGAGGTTTACCTTTTCTTTCCAATGCTTCTCCCAGCCCAGGGGACTGCCCGCTGACCCAGCATTCCATGGCATGGCTGCTCACGCAGCTCAGATTCCCAAAGGAAAGAAAAAAAAATGTGATAAAGCTTATAATTTTAAGGGGGTTTTTTTAGGTAAAGAGCTTAGCAAGAGCTTTAAAACAGCTGTGAACTTGTGTGAAGCACTGAAATTCATCCACAGGAGAGACTGGATGAGTCTGCTCTGTTGGGGCAGTTCTTATGTTTTAAGTAGATAGATACTATCAGAAACTTATTTTTAATGTATCATTTCCAGGCTCTGTCAATGGGATCTTGAAAGCAAGGTGAATTTCTTTTTCCTTTTTGGCTACAGCTTTCCTCTTTCCAATTGTTCTAAACACTTGAACACTTAATTAATTTTTCATGTTTATTTCTTCTCTAGGAGACAGGTAATTCACTAATCACTCATTGTCACTGCAAACATCCCATGAAAGACTGATTTTTTTACTCAAGTATTTGTTGTAGGGGGGAAGCAGATTTCCTTTTCTGTTTACTGAATCATGTTGAAATCTGTTTGAGTGTAGGACAGTGCAGGCTGTGTTCCTGAAGATCTATCAGGAATTTGTCACTGGGTTCTGCAGAACTCTTGGGCTGTTCATTCTCATTATTCCTTTATCTGTGGAGACACAAAGAGTAAGAAATGCTTCATAAAAAATTGATGGAGGGATTGGGGCATTTATAATTCAGGAGTCTGCCTTCCCCGCTGGCTCAGGCTGGTGGCATGGCAGGAGTGGTGCCGGGCAGGAGTGCCAGGCTGGGCAGGAGCCAAGTCCTGCCTGGGTCCTTCCCTGAAGGCAGGAACACAGGAACTCATTTCCTGGGAAAACCATCCATGCTCCCAGTGAACTGCTGGCACCCTGTCCCTCGGTGCTGGATGATCAACACGAGTGATAGGAGCAAGTCACCACCTCATCAAAAGCCGAGTGTGTTCTCCAGGTGAAAGATCTTGGAGAAGATTCATGTTTAGGGTTTGTGTTGAAATGAACTCATTAATAACATGAACAAACAGAATGGTTTAGTTGACCCCAATCTTTATTTGCATCCTCGTGAGGCGAGTGACATTTAGGATTTGATTCTGTGGATTGATGTGTTTGCAGAACAGGTTCTTAATTAGATTCTGTAGGAGGTGATGGAAGTCATTCATCCATCTGTACTTTCAAATACATTTTGTTGGCTATGTAATACACCATTTAAAAAAACAATAGGCAAGTAATTTAAATATTTTAGGTTGAATTAAAGTGCAGCAATCTTCCCAAATTTACTTATAATTGCTGCTATATGTGGAAAGCTTTTCTTCCTCTCCTTGCTGTTGAGCAAGTTGTTCTACACAGTATTCAGACACATCTATATCTATTAATACTGTACTAATGTTTGGTTTTGGTGGCATTCATCACCCTGCTATTTGCTTTTACATGGACATGCTTATGTATTTAATCCTTCTGGTTTGTGAATGTACTGGGTATGTCTGAACAAAGACAAATTGATCGATTTGTATAGTAATATGGATTATTATGCAGTGTGCATGAAGACTGCAGAAGTGTTGATAGTGGAAGTATTTTGCTCAGCTGCATTAAATAGAGTTCTGTGAATGAATGAGTTAATTAGTTTGACTGATGAGGTCGATTGCCAGTCTGATAGCACAAGAAATGAATATTCAAATAGTTAGTTTTAGAGTCAAATTTATTTTGAACAGGTAATAAAATTTAGTGACACACAATGTGTCAGCCAGTGACTGTTCTGAGAGAACAAAGGGTGTTTGCGAAGAACTGATGAACAAAACCGTCAACAAGCTGCAGTTACTGAATAAATGTTTCTTTTGGGTATGTGTCAATGTACACACATTTTTAGAAACGTGAATATTTGCTTACTTATATTAGGAATGTGTTACTTGTGACTGGACCTGGCTAAGTGTATAAATCTCTCCTGCAGAAAGGACCTCCTAGCATTGGTACTTCTGACAATAGTTGATTTTCTGTAGAGAGCTGCTGTTTCCAAGGTTATGGTTTTTTGACTAAGATAACTAAATTTTCGAATGGACAAGAGGCCAAGTTCTCTTTCTCTCCAGTTGTATGTTTTAGCACGCAACCTGTTTCTGTGGTAGTTTCAGCCCATCTTTGTAAAAATGGTGCGAGAGGAGGGAGAAACAGAATATCAAACTCTGGTACTTGCCGGTTGATTTTCCTCCTACACTGGACCTGCTAATATTTCTCCTCAGAAAATACTTCACACTTAAGATGGTGGGCTTGTTGTTTCTGCAGAAGCAAAGTCAGAGATATGCAATGCACTGATACACCGAAAATTACACTTTTTGCACAAGCATGGGAAGTAGCCTCTTATATACGTATTTTCTAATGAAAAGATTGTTTTGGAAAGTGTGTGTGTGGTTCCAGGAAAAACAAATGGATTTGCACATCATTTTAGATATTTTTTTTCCTCCAGCTCCAAGCAAAGGAAAAGGGTTTGCTCACTTCTTTTCAGGTGGAAGGACTAATTTGACTCAGGAGGTGATACTGCGGATGCAACAGGTTGCCACCTGCTTCAGGCTAAGAAATAACATTTGTTTTTCTCCCTCACATGGCATTAGGCAGTGAGACAGCACATCTGCAGCAGGCAGGGCTGTCCTTCTCTCCCCTTGGTGCCCAAACTCTGTGCTCAGGTTCTCACAGGTCGGCTGAAGGGAGGCAATGAGCCAAGGTCTGGCAGATGGTGGCATGAGGCCACCCTGTTTGCCTGAATTTCCTCTCCTGCTTTCACGAGACATCCAGGTTATCCACTGGGATGATGAGTTTGAACTGAGGCCCCTTGCGATAAGTCTACCACTGATTAATCAATGACATTTGTGAAGAAAATTCACATTTGAACCGGTGCTTAGAAATGAGGTAACGTTTGTGACATGTGCCTTGTCCTGCACTACAGCAAATGCTGCAGGTCAAAGAGTTTAAAATTGAGACAAAAAAAAAGAAGAAAACCTGCGTATTTATGGTAACAAACAGCATTATGACTTCCAAAAGGCAGCGTGTATTAATCAGTTGTACTGTAGGCAGAGTCCTGTAACTAACAAGATGAAAACACAAAATATAGAAAGTCTTTTGGTAAAAATATAGAAAGTCTTTTGGTAAAAGCACAGAATGAATAATTGACTTTTAACTGACCTAGGGCTGAGTTCCTATAGGACAGACATGTCCATTGTAATACACAGATTGTCTATCTTCCCTTAAAAGTGCAAAATGCAAATGTAGCTAAGTTAATTTGCATAGCATCCAGCTAAACTTAAAAAAATCAAATTATAGGCTACAGTAAGGTAGAAACCAGCGTGAAATTAAAAGGAAAGCTTTTCTGGACAAATTTCAATTAATAGATGAACATTTAAATTTCTAGATACTGACCTATTGAGTCTTTCAAAGTCATCTAGAGTTGAGGTATCTAAATCAGACTGAAATCTGTAAAAATGAGGTTTCTATACTGCTGCTTGCCTTAAAAATTCCTTATGGGTTCTGAGTTTTGGACTCACAACTTCAGAAATCTGGTTCTTAGCCACATTTTGTTGACTGTTTCTCAGAAAAGGGGTGCTGGACCAGGACCATCAGTAAGATGGTGTGGATGCTCTCGTGGGCAGAGGGATGGTTGTCCTGAGATACTTCCCAAAAGTATTTTTCCGTGCCTTGAAATCCAGGTTTCAGATCTCCTGGCTGTGGCAGGGTTCTAGGAATGGGCACAAAGTGGAGCTGGAGAAGGGCAGGGTAGCTACAGAGGGGTGGAAGAACTCAGAAAAACCTTTACAGGTTCAGGTCACACAAACAGCAAAGGGGATTCTTGATCTTGCTTCTCCTTTCAGGTGTAATCTCTGTGCTAATGTGCAGTGGAAAGTCAGAATTTTAAATGCAGGAATGGGCCTGTGGGGACCTGGCCTGGTTTTGAAGGGGCTTGTTCTGTTTCTTCTGTTAGAGAAGGTCGAAATCCCTTCCCATCCTGTTTTCCTTTGCTCTCCCAGGGAACACTTTGTCTGAGGAACTTTCTCCTTTTCTTGCAGCCCTCATTCCATCCCAGATCGCCTGCGGATCAGAGTGAACAGGATCAATTTACAGGAGTACGAGGGGCTGCATTACGACAAGGAGAAGCTCCGGGAAGCCTGTAAGTTGGAAGTCCTCCTTTTGGCAGAACGTTCTGTACAAAGCTTACGAAAGCAAGCAGAGTTGACCAAAACAACCTCTACTCCCAAAGCATCAATAACAAACCCCCAAACCCAGAGTGGAGCATGCATTTTTGGATGAGTGATGTAAAGAGTATGCTCATCTACATGTGCATGTGTACAAATGTGTTCCCTCTATATAAACAGCCTCTGTAAAGATCATGTGCAGAGATTCCACTGGCTCTCTTGTTTAACTGTGTCTCTGCCCCCTGATTTTATTTGCTGTAAAATATGGTGTTTTTCACACAGGGTATTTTTCATTCGTGTCTTTCTGCTGGTTCTGCTGGGTTTCTGGTGTTCAAAACTGAACCAGATTTTGTGATTAGCATAGATTCCAAACTGAGTGTGAGACCATGATACATTTGGTATTGAGAGTGCGCACTGACCTGGAACACAGTTCTTGCACAGGTACCTTTATCTTGGGGAACAAATCTGGCTTCCCCACACCCTTATTCTTTGCCAGCCTTCAGTTTTCCATTTCAGGGAATAATCTCTGCATTGTTTCCTCGTGTAATGGTTTAATTGCAGTGTTCAGGGGTAAGTCAAAAGCAGACAGTGGTTGCTTTGGCAACATTGATGATGACAATCTGCACTTAAAAATGGAGTTCCTTTCCTCGGTGACACGCAGAGTCATTAATCAATGACGGACAGGGTTGCTGGTGATAACAATTTAATAGTGTTGTTATGCATCTGGCTCATTATTCATATTCAATTACAAGCATGACTGTTTGTTGTGCAACAAAGCTTCAGTTCCCTCTGCAGTACCGAGAGCTCTGGTAATTACAGGATGACAATCCTTTTAATTGCTTTGCTTATCTTATTGTTGAGAGATAGTTAAACTGTTTCCATTTCACTCTCCGAGTCCCAACCCTCTTCCTTCTACCATCTCTCCTTACAGCAAGAGGATTGAAAAGGCTTGAGTTTTAATATAGGTCTTGACAGCCCCATCTGAAGTTTCTGTTAGTGGATTTTGGGCATAGTTAAAGCAATCAAAGCCTTCTTCACTGGAGTGAGAAGAATTTTAACAGCATCAGGATTATTCCTCATCGGAGGAGAATTTGCTTCAAGTTTAAATTGAGTCGATTTCAGGCCACAATGAACACACAACTCTCCAACACTGTCAGAAACGATTTGGTTCATTTGAGGGTTTCCCATCTGAGGAGAACTATCCTCACCCATCCTTACTATGGATGTACATTTTCTGTGTCTGGAGTTAGCATATTTTATGCCCTTAGGAGCCATTACATGTTATGACACAAAATATAAAACTTCTTACACCATTGTCACTGCAGTGGTAGTTGTGTATTTGTCACCTGCCAAAATTCGTAATGATAACGTAAGGAAAAGCAACTGATTAACATCTCAGTTTTAGATTTTATATGTGTTTGGTCACTTACTGGGAGTGTCCTTAAGAGGTTATCATTCAAAATACAGATGTTTGTTCATCAAGAGTTAAAATGACTGATTTTGGACATTCTGGGTCATTTGCAATAAAACCCTTTTGTGTCTTTCAAGTTAATGCATGGCCAGTTTGATCACGTAACAGAGCTGCTCTAGACTATTTTCCCCGGATATTTTTCTTTTGTTTCGTACCAGTCCTCCTTTAACCATCTCAGTAATGCTTGTGCATTACTATTTTGGAATATGAGAAAACAAATATTCCCATTATCCTAAAAGAAACCAGGAAAGATCCTTCACCTCAGCCTTTGCAGTTAGTGGGAATATCCTCTGAGAGGACGTATAACTTGCACCATACCCTGGTGGTCACAAGCCTGCTTCTCCGGTTATACAACTTAAAGATTACTCTTTTAAGGGGAGTTGTTAATGAAAATGCACTGGTTTCCTCCAGCAGGACTGTAGCTCTTATGTTTTTGGATGTGTCTTAGATGCTTGCAGGAGACCAAGTTTACCTCCTTGTTCAGGCTTTGGCAGAACACCTACAACTATATCCCAGAATGCCATACTTACTATCCATCCTCCATCCACAAGGATTAAAAGCACTTCTACCTCCCCAAATAATCTGAGAACGAAGCAGAATCTCACAGCAATCTGGACAGGAAAAGGAAGCCAGTTAATAAGGAGTTATCCCTGAAGGGAACATAGCAAAGGAGCTGTTATGGGTTTTGCCTGTTACATGTCTCCAAATTACAGCTTTTAAAGCTCTGACCTCAGTGTAAGAATCTGAATCATTTTAACTCACAGTAAACACATTTAACTCCCCTTGGTTGCTTGAAGTACTGATTTGAATCTATCAGCTATTTCAGCTAAGACTGCACTTCCTGACATGTAGGAGCTCACGATACAAACTAGTCCATGAAGATTAATATTCACCCTGCTGGAGGTGGACATCTCATTTTGAAAGCCTCCAGAACAAGTAAAGAATGTCATTTTGTCCCTTGAAGGGCACAACTGTCCTTAGCTCCTTCTCCTTCTGTTGTTTTCTCCTTTTCTAGTCAAGGCAGCTGGCATTAAACCAAGACGCTGTTTCTGAATTGTCCCTTTCTTCCCTCCCCTTGCTGCTCCTTTTCTCCTGTCAGCACCTCAGCGTTGTGTGGGGGATGATTAATGGTGGTGCAGAGGGTGCTTATTGATCCCTCAGTGAGGAGGGATGAATGCTGCCCTGCAGCATATGAAGAAAGGGATGCATGTTGGCATTTTAGTTAAGTTGTAATGTTCTTTTCTAACACCTCCTCATTCACGTCCTAAGCCCTTGTCACCTCAGTCACAAGCTTTACCATCTCTGGCCAATACGAGAGCTGTGCACTACAATGACCATAAATAAGAATATCTTGTTCAGAAAGTGAGCTGGGCTGATGTTTTTAGATGGACAGAATTTAATCCTCGTCTCTTGCCTGCTTATCTTGTGTGCACCCTCTCTGGCTCCCTGTTACAGCAGGAAAGTGTGATCCAAAGCAGCACTATGGGTGAGCAACTGAGTTATTTTTAAAACAGCAAAATCTTTCTGTGTGACACCCTGTTTTCTCCTTTCAAATATTATTAAGAATTTCCTGACATTGGAAGCATATGCAGAAACTAATTATGTTTAGAAAGAATTGGCAACAAACAAACAAACCAACCCAACATAAACTAGCTAGTGACCTTAAATGCTTCTTAGTCCTTACTAGCAACACAATTTTGGATTTGCACTACAAAAATGTGTTGGTGAAATAAGTCACCATAAGCAGTGACTGAACAGTTGTAGGATTTTTTAATAGGGTTTGTCAGCCCTTAACTTGCTGTGTGTGCCCTGACCATGGAGAATAATCTTAGTTTCCTCAATACCACTGAGATTAGGGAGGAATCCCACCCAATTGCAGAGATGACAGTATCAGAAATAACTCTATGATGCATGCGTCTCTGTCTGTAATACCTGTGGGTTACCTGAGGATTTTGGGGTCATCCTAGGAGCTCTTCTCAGATACATGGGGTACAGGGAGTGACAGGCTTCAGAGTCATTGTGATGTGCACATGTGCAGTGAGATTGTACCTTCCTCATACCAGAAATGCATTCAGAATCCCTGATCTGTCAAAGGCACTCTGACTCTTTAAAACTTGGGGATATGACAGGTGAAGCTGATTTGGCGTCTAGTTCATGTGATTTTGAACAACTACCTAGGTAAGAAAAGGTCATCACTTATATCCTGAATATACCACGTAAAAGGCAGCAGGGAGCAGAAGACTTCCTGACGAGCTACAAAGGAAATGTGCTGGTATTGGGAAGCTGCTTTGAGCTGGATGGATTTGGATGAGGCAGGTTGTGTAGCTACAAAGCTTCTCTTCCATCCTGCAAAGGAAGCACCAGTGGGCGTTTCTTTGTCAGGAGATCTCTTAGGGTAGAAGCTCCATAAAAGGCAACCTTGCCCTCACTCTGCTTAGAAGTCAGTGCCTTGCCCTAACAGCTTTATTTTGTCAGTATGGTTTGTGCTCTCATCAGCTAATACAGGCATTTCTTCGTCTCAGTGGTTTAGTAAGACCTGAAGCTGAGACGGGCTGGATGGATTGCTTAAAGGCACCCACCAAAATGAGAGCAGGAGGATTAGAGGTCAGCAGTGAGTTAAATATTGGGAATTGCTATTGCTTGAGGCTGGAGGAAGGAATAAACGCAAACCATTGAAATTTGATATCATGGAGATATAAAATGATTTGAGTGGGAAGGGATCTTTAAAAATCACCTGGTTCCAACCCAGTGACATGGGCAGGGGGCCCTTCCACTTGAGCAGGCTGCTCAGAGCCCCTGCCCTTGAGCTTTCCGGGGATGGGACATCTACCCCTTCTCTGGGCAACCCATTCCACTCTCATTGTAAAGAATTTCCTCCTAATATCTGATCTAAATCTACCTTGTCTTAACACTCACAGGGCATGTTCAGTGCAGTCTTCTGCCTTGTCAGCTAGGGGGAAATTGTCATAATGCATAAGTTTGCCATCTTCTTTAAACTGGAAGAAATGGGCAGTGTTCCAAGCAGGTACAAATTTATATTTACCTTGCAGGAGTGAGGAGAAGCAAGGATAGTAAGTTCCTTCTCAAACTTTCCAGGAAATCACACTGCAGTTTGTCTTTCTTGTATAGGCTTTTCTGTGAGGTTCCTCTGTCCATATTCTGCTTGCGTGTTTCCTTAGTGCTTTTCTAATTTATTTTTCTCTTACTTTTTCAGTCCTGGTTGCCCCCTTTGGATAACTCATCGCACACACATCCTTCCTGCCCGCCTTAGTCTGTCTCTGCAGACCTCACAGCTCAGGTTCCCGTTCTTTTTCCTTACCCTAAATACTTGTTGTTTATCCAGATCTCTCCTGACAGCTCTTAGTCCCAATATGCATTCCCAGCCAGTTTCAATTCCCAGCTCTTCACATTGTTTTTTTCTAATCTGTTCCTTTTTCTCTGATGTTTGGTCTCTTCCTTTGACGTGGGCAGCTTCTTCCCTTTTGTGGCAGGGTATTGGAGAAGTCACTGAGAGACTGGAGGGGTGACTGCATTTTCAAACACAGTCTAGTTTAATCTGAGAACCTGCGCTCTGTTTTACCTCCTTAAATGTGAGGATTTTTCAAGTGGGCTAAAAAAACGAGGAACCAAGGAACCTAGGGAGGACTGGGGGTTTCTCAGTATAATAAGCAGCAGGGCTCTGAAGAGACACATGGCTTAGATTTGTGTGGTAAGGAAATCCTTTTGCACCAACTCAATTTTATTAAAACCATGCTGGCGAGAGCCAAACCTTAATATGAATGTCTGAATATTTTATAATTCTCTACCATGAATTTACTTGGTCCTTCATATTCTTAATGGCAGTGGAAGCCCCTCAGGAAAATGGCATTCTTATGACATATTCAGTAGTGAGGATCCTTTATTTGTCACATTAAACATTTACAGTCCAGTGTCTGATCTCCCCAGTACCCTGAGGGATGTCAGAATCTGAATGAGTTTTCCTGGCATTTACATCTACCATAATATTCTGTCTCGAGGCTGTTTTGTTTGGGATTTGAGTGGGTTAATCATGGTATTAAGATCACAAATTGAATCCTTTCATAACAATAAACAGGCAAGTTAATTGAATTTTGAGATATATCTAAGTATGTTTGGGCTTCCTTCATTTGTGTCCTCAATACTATTATAGAGTTCCCTAGCTCTAGGTATTCAGCATAATGGGTACTTAATAGGTGGAAGATTTGTTTGTTTTTTGTAAATTCCATCGCTAATTTCATGAGGACTTAGGAAATCACTCCTGATCTTGCAGTTAATTGGAGCCCTATGCCAGCCATGTGCTGCACCTTCCTCCTGCTTGGTTTTGGTTAGGGGTGCTAGGAACAAAAAGCCTTCTGCAGTGCTGGTTCAGATGATGGAGAACTGCCTGCCTGTCTCCTTTCCTGAGTTCTTGCAGTGCTACTCACCACAGCTGCCTGCACAAAGTCCTTTTTCACCGCTGAGGGAGCACAAAGGAGCTGGCAGCTGGATGCAAGCGGCCCGAAGAGCAGGCGCCTCGGGAGAAAAAGATCTGGCCTGTGAATGCTGTGGCCTGGCTTGTGATCTGAGACCATCCCTTGTTCCTGGTGTATTCCCGTGTGTGCGTTTGTCCATGCATTCCCAGGAGTGGGCAGTGTGTGGGGCCATGGAAAGATGGTTTGTAGTGCCTGTGCTCTTGATGGGAGTGTTTGTCCTCCTGCCTCCCTCTGGGCATGTCCAGCAATCCCCATGCCCCCAGCACATCAGGATGCCCACACTGCACATCCTTGTCCACACAGCATCTGCAGAGGCTCCTTTAGTCCTGGATGGAAGTGTCCTCGGTGTTATTGACTGCCAGGCATGTTGGCTTGGTCTTCAACTGATTTCTCATCAATTAACTCATTTTGCCTCTATTGCACAATATTGCACCATTTGTAAATTGAGCAGAAACCCCATATTTTCTATCCTATTATCAACCACTGAGCTTTCGCTTTTGTTTTAAAAAACAACTATTGTGAAGCACTTTGCAAGCCCTGACTGTGTGGTGCATTCTGATTGCTTCTTGTGGTTTGTGATAAAAATGAGGGCTGTGAGCGTTTTCCTTGCTGAAAGCCAAATGGGCCTTGCAAAAGGAACCAACCAAGCAACAAACAAAAACTAAGAATTGGAAAGCAACATTTTAGCACATGCTGTAGTGTTACCCAGTAATGACTTTAAAGGTTTTTCAAAGGGCGTGAACCCTATGGAATGGAACCACTTGAGACCCACTTCACATGTTATCCCTTAGCTAGCCATTGACCCCAAAAGCCATAGATCATGGTAATTCACAATTTCCAAAACAGTTAAGGCAGCACTTTTCTTTTTAAGGACAAAGTCGCATAGCCTAGATTTTCAGAATTATTCTCTGACCGCTAAAAACCAGCATGCCATGATTTAATTAAAGCTGGTTTAATCATTAAATGAGACCCACAAAGTATCACCAGTAAGATATCTGTTGCATGCAAATTTCTTCTCTTTAGACATTTTGGTGGATTTCTTTAGAATTACAGATGTTTTAAGGTCCTTCTCTTTTGGGCTGTCAGGAATGGTGATAGCTAAGGATTCCAATCCTGTTATCTGTGTTGTTTTTCCAGGTCAAAGCTTTAGTTCCCATTAAGTGTAGGGAAGAGAGACAAAACCTGTGCTGACAGTCTGTGAGCTAGGCCTGTGACTCCCCAGTGTGCTGTAGCTATTGGAGGTGTAGCCATGTCTGCTGCAATTCAGCTTTCAGTGCTGTAAATGAATTTAACAAACCCTTCACTCAGGCAGGGCTGAAAAGGGATCTGCTCATTGAAACGAGATAGCCACGAAGAGCTCTCTGCAAAGAGCTCCGGGGGCTCCTGCCAGAGCAGGTGAAGCAGTAATGAACACGAAGCCAAGAGCAGCAGTCTGTAACCCAGAGCGCTGGAGCAAACCCTGCTGCTGACCCTCCTTCCACTGCTTGTCTCTCAGTCTCTGTTCGTAGTGACAGAACCTGGGAGGTTGCCACGGGCACTGTTTCTGCCTGGCTGTGCTGAAAATGAGCAGGGGCATTGCCATGGCTGCTGGATGGCAGGAGATGTGTGAGCTCTTCCTCCCCACCCCTTCCTTCTTTACCTCCTTGTTTCTCCCTTCAGCATTTTGTTCCCTGGTTTCCTGGGCCCACGGCTCCTCTGCTGTTCAGTTTTCTTTCCAAACACACCGCTGGCCCTGTGCTGGCCTCTGAGGTCCATGGTGACCTTGGCTGCAGTAGGAGCTCTCCAGCTCTTCCCCGTGGAAACCCCTGAGCTCGTCTTTGTGCTTCCAGCCCCACTGGACCAGAAAAATAAGAGTTCTGTTCCCCAGGATCTTTTAGCACTGTCTTGTTCTCTTATCAGAATGAAGAATGAAGTATTTAAACATCTCTCCCTCTTAATCAGCTGCTTTCCAACAGCAGGAAGGGTTGCAGCACGGTTGTGGTTTCTGTTTGTCTCAGAAACCTTAGTGATTTTATGTTGCTGCTCGTTATCCAGTTATCAAAATAGTTTATGAGCTGATATTCTGTTCTCCTTCTGGAATATTTAATGCGAGGATTTAAATATCTTTCCCGCTGCTCCCATAAATTTTTTGGCCATTATTTGATTAAAGACCCTTCAGGGAGAAAAGAAAAACTTAATTCAGTGATTCAGTTTTGCAAAATCAGGTACTTAAGAGTTTTCATTTGTTTTCTTTTTATTTAATGAGCTCTCAGTGGGTAGCTCTCTTGGTACCTTTCTTACACACTCACTTTTTTCTCTTTTATTCTGTTTTTTATTATTTACTTTTCTTTTTTGTTAATTTGTTTCGAACTCTTTTTTGACAGCAAGAACAGAATGTGTGTGGAAATCTCAATCTCCTGCTATTAAAATTTTTGCTCTAACCTGGCGGGAATTTTTTGCTGTATTTTCAGAAATGATCCTTTTTTTTTTTGTTTTTGCCTGACAAAATATGGAAATGTGTCAATTCTGTTTGTAGATGGAATAATGACTGTTTTGATTTGAAAGCAGCCTTACATCAGAATAACCTGGAATTGGATAGTTTTCCCTGAAATCAGACTTCCATCTCTTTAAATCTGCAGACTTTGAGTTCTAAGATAGAAATATCAAACTTATTTCAGGGTATAAAGGTGCCCACCATAACTCTTGTTCTGCGGTAGGTTCCTTTGTTTTGCAGATAATATTTGATGTTGAGATCAGAAAGTGAAGTGCTCAATTTAACTGAATATGTTTTAGCTTCTTTCATAAAACCAGGGAAGATGGTTGAAAATGAAATATTGGATAATTATAAATGGGTGAAACTAATGATGGATAATACACTCCTGCTTTTAAATAACTGTTAAGATTTAGACAGTAGAAAACTTTCATGAGGATATTTAGAAAAAACAAAGTTGGAGGCCACTGCAAGTCTGTTACAGTTCAAGAAATTTCAATTAAAGAGATCTTTTGGCTTTGATTTTTTTCAGCCATTCCCCTAGGAATCATAGTTGTACGAGGAGACTGTGACTTGGAGACTTGTCGTATGTACATTGACCGTCTACAGGAGGTGAGGATTTTGGGAGTTCTGACATCATTTACTCATCTATTTTATGCTCCTTTCAGTTCTAAGTGCAGGGGTTTAATAATTGCACCAGCCACGTATCGAGAGTATTGCCATTTGCTCACCACTGAACCCAAAATTCCAGAATTAAGATATGATAATAAAAGTGCTAAAAAATATTCCCTAAATAGGAAATTAAAACTCATGCTGATTCCTTTTAACTGATAACAGAAATGTATTGGATGGGTGTGTTTACTTCTCCTTGGTTTAAAATAGAATATTAGGACTTTCCATTTACCTTGTTGAAATTGCATAAATTATGGATTAGGAAGTGTGCTATGCAAGGATAAACATTGTGGTATTTGAGTGGGTCTAATTATGCAAATGTCATTCTCTAATACTGTGGTGGAGTGATCTGAGATCCCACTAAACACTGCAAATATCAAGCAAGTATTTTCCAAGACACAGAAATGTGTGTTCCTGGAGCTAACAAGAGCTGCTCTTATTCTTGAACCCTTTGCCTCAGGAGAGTTCATTCAGCAATCCAGGCTAGGAAATGCAGGCTCCAAATGCCTCGTTACCCCAATCATTTTAATTGTGAATGCCTTTAGTGATGGAACCAATGGGTTTTCATTAAGGTATCGTCTCTGTTTTCAGTCTCTTAGTGACAGCTTTCAGTAACATTTACAAGTCTGAGGGCTTTACATTTATAAACATTTTATATATTTACATTTATAACAATTTATAAATTTTTGGTCTGATTTAGGTAGGAACTGTGAACCTCATCCCTTCCACTGAACTCCTTGCGAGTTGTTGACTCCCCACAGGTTTTGGGACTCTGCACTTGCAGTCTGAATATGAGCTTTAATATCTCACTTCAGGCTCCCACTCCGTATTTCAGCCAGGGCCCCCTTCTTCAAAGGCAGTTCTGCACATTCAGGCTGGGGTATGGTTATTTTTATCAGACATAAAACTACATTGCAAGGTGGGGCATATCTGAAGTATCCAGAACAGAAAATTACAGTGAATAATCACTATGATGATCTCATCAGGTTAAAAATGTGATCTCACAGAGTTCAGGCAGTTTTGGTACAACCCTGAAGGAAGCACAGCTGCACCTCCTGCTTGAATCACCCACAGTGGTCATGGAGGAACTGTGTCTCCAACTTTTTGCAGAGTTGGTGCTGCTTTTTTGTGTGTTCTTGATTTGGCTCAGCCCCATTTGCTGGGAATGGAGATGCCAAGGTTTGCTGGGCTCTGCCAGCTTTGTGCTGCTAGAGGGCAAAGGTCTGCAGGCCAGGCTCTTTGGTAGACTCTTTCATGAGCTGTAAGTATTTGACAAAATCTCTATTAAAATAAATTAGATTCCTGGACCCTGTTAAATGTCAGGATTGCTTTGACATGACCTTCTTGGAGCGAGGTGGTCTCAAAATAGAGCGAGCTGTCAGTGGTTTCCTTCGGTGCATTAATCACTCAGAAATATTTGCAAAAATGTCTTACAGCTTTTGGACATATTTTCATTAATTTTGTTGCAGGTGTTGTAAATAGATAGTTCTCTTGGAACAAATAGATTTTATAACATGGTAAAGACACATTAGCGTAATCTCTATATTTTTGAAACTATTTTTTGGACCAAATGCACACAAATCTAAACTTTAAGTGAGCTTTCCTTAAGCGAGCTTTCCTTGACTATTCTGTGGTGTTTGCTTCATATGCTTAAAACCAGTGAAAAATACATGCAGAATGATTCGGTTTTGCCCAACCACTTCATATAGCAAACAGCTCTTGTTGTTGCTTTAATCTTTTTGGTCACTACTGTGTCTTTCATCCTCCTGCCAGGACCTACAGTCAGTAACTTCTACGACCCAGAGAGTTCATTACCAGGTAAGATGAGCTTTTCTTTTAGTATCAGCACACAAAGAGGCTTAAAAATGGGAACTGCACTTTTTGCATTTGAACCCACATGTTCTTAGGTGAAATACCCAGACATTAGTGAATTTCTGATTATCTGCTTATCTTATTTACCCTTAAATATTGGAAGCTTGTTTTGCTTTCTCTTGGACAGGCCTTACGGAATCACCTTTAAAACTAGCACAGCATGGTGATGTCAATGACACTGCAATAGCAGGATTTTGGATATTGAAGTGAGTGAGAAAATGTGTCCTGTAGGATGAATGACAAAAGTAAAACTGTTTCTCTGTCTGAGAAACTGAACACTACCTCACGTTGTAGTGCATAGCTGCTGTAATAAAGTCTATTGCTGAGGAAGAAAAGGTGTTTTAGCAGGCCCAGCCTCTTAATAATTCTGTACAGGGCAGTCATCTACCTTTAACATAATCCTCAGGGTAATTTTTTAATCTATCCTAAGCACATGTGTGCTTTCTGCATGAGATAAATAGGTTTTATTTTAGGTAGATAGTTCTTAAAATTGCTCTCTTTGTGTTTTACATCTTTATTCTACAATTTACGCAATACAGAGCTTGCCTTTTCAGTTGGATGTATCATTTCCCTCAGTAAAATAATGCATTGTAGAGTGCTTAAATTGGAATTAAACTAACTGAGACTAACTGTAGTGACTCCTGGAATGATCTGATGTTAGCACAAAGACTTGGCACAAACCATGGCCAGGTGACCCAGTGCTCAGGATCACAGGACAAGGTTGCGTGGTGTCCATAGCATTCTCCCAGAAATAGCAGTGTAAATTCTCAGGAGGAATGAGATCTCTGAGAAAGCAGAGACCCAGCTGATGGGAACCAATCATGGTGAAATTGCAGATGCATTCTTGGGGTTAATGATGATCCAGAATTCCAGCTTCACGAGAATTCCTGTAGCTGCACTGACTGCAGACACTAAGGAAATGCAGTCTGGCACGTTTTCCTGGAGTTGCCTTCTCTGTATCAGTTCATGGTTTGTTTCCTGACATTTCCATCAGTCACTGCCCTGGAACTGAGCTTTAGAACAGTGTCAGTGTCTAGCAAATTGACTCATAAAGCAGCACGTATGATTCTGCTCCACTCATTGTCAATTAACCTGAGTGGCTGCTGACTGCTCCCCACGTAGGGAACTGCCTGAGGTGAAATGAGGAATGAAATCTGTGTGTATGGGGAGCTCTGCAAGAGAGATAAAATGGCAGAAATCAGCTCCACACCCAGCTCTAACCTCTGAAGTTGCAGCAGTGTATAAATTACTTGCCTACCCTTCTTCTCTGGTGCACAGCAGTGAGAAATCCTTAACACACCATTCATTTTTTATGAGGCTATGTTTTAAATGTACCTCTCTCTGTGTTTTGCCTTCAGTACTTTTTTGTCAAGAATTATTCTTTCTTTTTTTTCCCGGTGGGTCATTTCTGCATATTGTCTTGTTAGCTTAATATAAGGTTTGTTCCATTTTTTGTTGGTACCCCTCTACACATTACAGAAATGGGATAAAGCAGGGGATAAAGGGCATGAATGGAGTGCTTGAGTTGATGGAACGGTCTTCATTCCTCACTAATAAGGTGTCCTGGGTACTTTTAAGTCTCATAAATGCAGTTCTCTCGCATGATTCCTCTACAGTTCAAAACACAGGCAGTCAGCAGAAATATAAGCAAACCCAGGTGCAAATGAGAAAAAGTATGCTGGAGTTTTTTCTCATTCTGTTTTGTTTCTCTGATGAGTTTAATGCTCACAAAACACCATTCTCATGGGCCTGAGACTTTGCAAGCTACTCTGCAACTCTGCAGTTGAGCTGTAATGAAGTCTTGGAGGAAGCGTCCCAATATGCGATTTGTGACTTGAGTTGATATTTACCAGCAGTATTCCTATCTTCATTTTTCCATCATTATGTACCCCGTGAGTTTTACTCATTTCTCCTCCTTTTATAAACTGCATTTTAGCACACACCGCTGGATGTTTTCTTCCTTTTGTCCTTTGTGTTGCAGTCCTCTCCTTTCCACACAGAGGGTACTAAATATTAAGATACGGAAAGCTTTGTGCATGTGGATACACCAGTGTTAGCAAGTCTAGCAGATTTCAGTGATCCTTGATTCTCCCACAAACTCCCCAGCTGCAATACAATCAAACCTAAAAATCCTTTAGCCCATATTAGACAAAGTTGTGCTTTAAATCTGATTCCATTAAACCTCTGAGATGTGTTATTTGCTCCCCATGTGCAGCTGAAGTTGACTTTATGGGCTGTTGTCCTGTCACTGTCTCCATCTCTGTAATGCACAGACACTGGACACCATAAGCTGTGATGTTTATAGGGTCAAGTAAAATCCTCCCTGTTGCTTTTTCTTTTCTTGCCACATGAGTTAGTACACTACTCTGTTCTCTGGAAGAGGAGTGGAGTTTAATCTTGAGCAAGCATGTACCTGAATTTACAACACTTACAGAGGTGATGGTTGTACTGCTTGTAAGGACAGAATCTGTCTCTATACAAATTTTGGATGTGTGCTAAAGACCCATGCTCCTGCGCTTTGCCCTGTGCAAATATATTTGTGTTTCAGTGTTATATGCAGCAGAATTAGGATGCTGGCTGGCCACTCACTGGCAGCATGGAGCAGAGCGATGATCACCCTCTGCTCTCTCAGGTTCCTTTTGATCCCTTTTGCCTCTCCAGTAAGGGCTGAAAGCACATGGTGTAGCCTCTTTGAGTCCTTGATAAGCGCAGGCCAGCAAGAAGGTCTTAATTTCTCCCCAGTCGTTTCATTTGGTGCCTGGGTTATATAGATTTTGCACATTGTGCAATGTCAGTAAAGCAAAATGAAAAAATCAAAGTCTAGGAAATAGCCCTCTTTAGAGAAAGAACAGTTCTTTTTTGTTGTTGTTGTTGTTTGGTGTTTTTTTTTTTTAAATGTAATTTCCCTGCCCTATCCAGGACCAGGAAAGCTCTTTCCCCAGAGTACTTTCTGTTCAGAGGCTCTCTCCTCGATGGTGCTTCCTAGATGGTAAGTGCAGCTCCCTTCTCTTGTGTGCCCAGCATGCTGCTTGCTCCTGGTGTGCTTGTGGAGGAGGATCCTGAGTCTGCTACTAGAGAGGGGTAAAAAAAGGAGTTGAGTGCCCCACTTTCGCCTCCAAAAAATGAAGCAGGCCCTTCATCTAGCAGCCAAAATACCTGCTGTAGCTTTTTCACCCCAGAGAGGCATTCCCCTGAGGGAGGTGAGAGGTTTGGTTTATCAGTATCTCTGCTGGGATGAGCAGATTTTATTATTGCATTCAGCTGCTTGTGGCAATTCACTGCTGCTGCTGAGGCTGAGTTCTTCACTCTGGTTTCTCTGCAAGTTCTGTCTTTTTTAGGTGACAGAAAGGTACCTCCCTTTCCTTGTGATGCTGCACCTCATAACTCCCTGGAGAGCTGCACCTGTGTTTGACCCAGACTTTGTCAAAGCAGGTGGCTGATCTGGGCTGTACAGCAGGCTCCAGAGCCCAGGAATCAGCACATGAAGTGGATTTACAAAAGCTTCAGTGTGGGGAAACTACATTTTTAATGCTCTAAACAAAAATCAAATTCTCCTCAGCGATTTCTAATCACCCTTCCTTGTCTTTCATGAGGGACATTGATAAAGCCATAGTGAGGATCCGTTTGGGTTTTGGGTGGGTAGATGTGCTCAATTTTTGTCTTTAGTATTTGATATTCCTGTGCTGTGCCAAAACCTACAGTGCTGCATCACTGGGCTCTTGTGTCAAAACTGCAGAGTGAATGGCTCTGATTTCACTCACCCAAATAAATGCAAAGCAGATACAAAAGAATCGCATCTGATCAAGCACATTGTAGGTAATAAATACTTCTGGGGTTAGTAATAAAAATTATTTGGCAGTGACAAGGTTCATAATACATGCTTTGTTTATTGAATCCTCCTGTTTTCATGTGTTTTTCACGAGTAGCATAAATTTTCCTTGAACATATTGCTAATTCAGAGTCAATATCTCTGGCCAGGCATTTGATTTATAAAGAGCTCCCAAGCACATTATTGTTCTTTAGATTCAGAATTTGAATTAATCCCATTAGAGCCATCAAATTCAGCATATGCTTGCTATACTCTCATCGGAACAAAGTAGCTTTTTCTGTCACTTATTTTAATGTAATCAATTCTTCTTATGAGACAGAAATCCATTTTTAAAATATTTCTTTCAAGTTAATATTTTCAGTGACTATGGCTTCATTAAGCCTTATCTTTAATGGGATTTAATGGGATAGGAAAATCACAGAATCGTAAGGGTTGGAAGAGACCTCAAAGATCCTCTAGTCCCAATCCCCTCTGCCATGGGCAGGGCCACCTCTCACTAGACCGGGCTGCTCAAGGTCAGGACACTGCCAGGGTTGAGGCATTCACAGCTTCTGTCTCACCTCTCTCACAGTAAAGAATTTTCTCCTAATATCCAGCCTAAATTTCCCCTTTTTTATCAGTTTGTACCCCTTCCTCCTCATCCTGTCACCCCAGTTCCTGATGAAGAGTCCCTCTTGAGCCTCCCTGCAGGACTCCTCAGATGCTGGAAGATGCTCTGAGATGTCCGTGTAACCTTTTCCCCCCCAGGCTGAGCAGCCCCACATTTCTCAGCATGTAAAGGAGGTGTTCCAGTCCCTTATCAGACTCATGGCCCTGCTCTGGGCTCACTCCAGCAGTTCCAGGTCCTACTCGTGCTGGGGGCAGCAGAGCTGCACATACAGACACTATAGGCTTGTACGGACGTAAGGAATTGGGTTCTGTTCCTGTGGGGCCACTGGGACTTCCCTGGCACAGGGGTTGTTATGAGTGAGTGATGCCAGTGCAGCCCATCCTGCCCCATGCCGTTCTGCTATTTTCTGACCATTTTCTGCTGTTTTCTCACTCTTTTCTGCTGTTGTTTCTCTGTCCTGCAGCAACTTCTGCTGATCGTTTTTACCGCATTGACAGATCTCAGGTAAATATTATTCCATTATTGTTTCTATAAATATTTTTCTTTTTAAAGCTATACATGCAGCTTGAAATGAATTATCTGCCATTCTTACTGTGTATTGCAAGATGATGTCTCATGAGAAGAAAAATTCTAGGTTGTTTTTTAGTTGATCTAATTCACATTGTTTCACTGAAGGCTTATGCCTGCTGACCATCTGCCATTCTGTTTACTGCCAATTTGATGCACAGATCAGAATTTTCTGCAATTGTTTTCCTTATCAAGTCTTACTTACAGGGGCATCTGTGTGGCACCAGTATATTTGTATTTATCATTTCACCGATGTTTTTAGGCACCTGAACTCTTGATCTTGTGTGTGCACCATGAAATAGATATGGAGGTTAAGGTGTGGTTACAATTTGAGAATTATGAACATAAATTATTCCCAAGGAACCCCCATACAATGTGTATCTCTTCTGCATTCAAACCTGTGGCGCAGGTCTGACAATCTGAAGATATCTTCTAAAAGACACTGAAACATTTTACAGGACTTTTGGCATTTCTGATTTGCAGCCAGCACGGGCCAATTAGTGGCTCAGCATTAAGTGCAAATTGTTGGTTTCACACAGTGGCTGTTTGTGGCTGGTCCCCCTGAGGGCTGTGTGAGCTAGTTGTGAATCACACGAACACGTTTCTGTGTTTTAGCAGAAGCAGCTGGTGCCTTAGCTCACGCAGAAGGAGCTGTGGCTTGAGTTCAGAGTCTGCTCATAGCCCCCACGGGACTTCTTTGCACACAGTCAAGTCAATGCTTTGGTGTTGGAATTCAGTGTTTGGAAGGCAGGGGTGAAGAAGATGCTGCTACAGATTAAAACAGGCAATGTGACTCCGATTGGTTTATTCTGCATTTCTCTAAAACTTGACACTGTACTAATGGTTCTCTTTAACTGCTGCTCCTTTATCCTGTGATTCTCTGGGGAAAAAAATCAATACTCTGTGTTGGTCCCGGCACAGAAACAGTGGCAAGTTTGCTGCCCATTTGCCTACATAGACATACTCACACTCAGTGGTTTTTTCGAAAGATAACGAGCCTTCAGTGTCAGTAAGAAAAATAAAGGACTGAGAAAGAGAGCTGTGGTAATGGAGATGTGAAAGCAAAATGTAAAAGTGGTGGAGATCTGGAAGAGTATCCCCAAACAATGAAAAGTTCTGTCAACCGTAATCAAAGAAGAGACCTCTGGTGTTGGTCCTCATTTCGAAAGGCAAACCTCAGCTTTTTGGTTGGACCTCCAGGTTTCATCAGAATGGCCTGGTCATTGAGCAGGAGCAGGAGGAGTGTTAGTGTGCAGCTTACTCATTGGGAATCTTGTTTGGCTTAGAATCAACAACATATTAATTTAGTAGCAGCCTTTAAAGTGGTGCTGTGAGTGTGCAGTTTGCTCATTGGGAATCTTGTTTGGCTTGAAATCAACGACATATTAATTGGTGACTTCTGTGGCATTGATTTTAGAGTGTGTGTGTGTGTATGAGTACACAAATAAACACACGGATTCCCTTGAGTATTCTTGAGGCACTGAGCTCACTTGAGGGCAGCTGGGAGCTCCGAGACACCAGTGCTGCTGCAGGCTCATCACATGTTGTTCGTGTCTCTCTGACAGGAACATTTGCACTTTGTGACGGAAATTTCGCAGGACGAGATTTTTATCCTGGACCCCGAGATGGGAATGTCCCAGCAGGTGGGGACGCCACCAGGAATGCCTGACCTGGTAGTGGAGCAGGCAACTGGGTGAGTGCTGATTCCACTGTGTAAGGCCCTGAAGCCCTTTGTGTCCAAGGATGATCATGAAATGTCTCTGTTTCTTATCATCCTCTTGACCAGAAATGCTTCTGTTCACCTTTAGTTTTGTATTCATTGTGAATTAATCTATTTTAACTTGCTGTGGGCTGAAAAAAGCTGGGAACCAATAAGCACAAGAGAGGTTCAGAGTGGAGCTCCCAAGGGGTGTGAACGCCTTTCTGTTCCTCCCTCTCTGCCCAGGATTTCGGACCGCTGGAACCCGGCCGTTCGGAAGAGGATGCTGAGCGACAGTGGCCTGGGCAAGATCTCCCCCCACTACGAGGTGCCTGACAAACAAAAAGATGCCAGCCAGACCCACATGTTGCAGTAAGAGCCCTCTGCATTTCTCTGCTTGATGATACACTGTCACCAAAGGCAACTCCAGATGTCTCCTCTGAGCTTAATGAATTGTGCTACACTACAATTTGTGCTGAAATTACAGATACCTTTGGCTGCTTCTCCTTTGCTTCTCCCTCCTGTTCTTCCTCTTTGTCCATTATTTTATGTTCTTGCCTTTGTTTTGTTCTCTGTGGAACCCTGCCCTCTTAATCAATCTAAATCCAAGTTTTTGAAAGAAAATACATTATTTTGTGAAGAGAAACTTCTTGACAGCTGGTTAGGTGAAAGGTCAAAGCATTCACCCTCAAGGTAGCTCTGATGCAATGTGACAAAGCAAAAACCTCCAGAACTGCTGCTTATTGTCAAAGAGGTAGGCAATGGTTTTCATATAATCTTGAACCATGTAGGGCGGCTGTACAGTGGTTTTCTTTCTGATAATTTCCCCATAAAAGAAATTTTTGCCACCTTAGTACTGTCTACTATGTCCAGATCTATTTAAAAATATCTCTTATTCTGCTTACCTATGTTAGAAATTGTTCTCAACTTTTTGGTTATTTCACTTTAGATTTTTAGAACCATGAGTGGATCACTACCAAAGATTAGAAGGGAAACATCTTTCAGAACTCAGTTGCTGGCTTTGCAAGTTATGTGCGTTTTGGGGTTGGATTCCCCCCACCCCTTCAGTGAATTCAGGTTCATTTTTCCGGGTTTATTTTTCCACAAGCTGGAATGGCAGGGCCCAAAATCTGAAGCTGGCAAAGCTGTGAGAAAAGTGATGCTTAGGCAGTTTTAGGCAGCATGGAGAGACGGTGAGAACATGTGGGCTAATTTCTTGTTGATAAGAAGAATGATTTTGTTTACATCAGCGTGACTGGGGACGTTTGCTCAGCTGTAACAATTACATTTGGTGGATTTACATAGTACAAGGTGAGCCAGTAGCATTGCTCAGAGTAAAGTGTCCCTGTCACTGCCTACTATAAGAAATTGTTGCCTTTAAAGCTTCTCTAAACTTTAATTGTTTTTGCTGAAACTTTTCATGCTAAGACTCAGTCTACGACTGATTCTTTTTCTTTTTGCAAAAACTTTAACAAAAAAGCCAGTTCCTTCTGAAGACAAGATTTGTGAGAAATGTGCTCCTTTAAATGACCTTCTTTCAAAGGAATAAATCCAGTGGTCCTTCGCTGAGATGTGTTGGTGCTGGTAATGGAATGAACTTCACTGGAATGAAATTTTGGAAGCTTGACATTTAGTAAAATGTCATCCTAATGCCAGGGAGATGCCTTTTGCTGTCTTGCAAATTACCCCTGAAGTTGCCCTGCCAATGAGGTTGTTGGTGCACTTTGGAGACACCTCACATTCAAGAGCTTTGCTCCCAAATTTTTCTGCCTGTACCTGCTCCCAGAGGAGAGCTGTATTCCGGTCGCAGAGCTGCCCATAGAGCTGAGGGAAGTGGGCTTGAGCTGCTCACCAGCTATAGCAAGGAGAAAAGGGGTGCAGTAGTCGTGATCAAGTGGAGATGGGCCAGCAGAAGGTGTGAATGAACAAGAAAAAACGTTGCAAGAGCCAAAGGGGAAGAAGAAAAAGGACAGTTTGTGCAGGAACTTGGGGAACAGGGTTAAAGGAGGGAGCTGTGAGGAGCACAGAGTGTCTGGGGGGTCAGAATAGGAATAAAGAAAAGGAGGAGGGCATGGGGTACACACAGGTAAGAGATGAGTGAGACAGGCTGGGCCATGGGCACAGGGGCTGTGGCTGCTGCTCTCCAGAATTCAGAATTCAGGGTTCCTGCAGGTTATCACACAGCTGGGAAAGCCTGAAATATGTCTGGACACTGCCTCAGTTGCTACCAAGGTGGAAGGTGCATGGTAAAAGAGCCAGGGGATCGCAGTGGAGGCGGCAAGGGATTGCTACAGTCAGTGTTAGCGTAGAAACATATTATCAGACGGGATGATAACATGTGGTGCTTTTATTGGAAGAGCTCTGGAAGTCAGGGGTAACGGACCCAAATCCGACTTCAACATGGATTCGGAGTGAACACATTTTATACCCTCTCCATTACATGACAGTTGGTTAATCATACATTAATCATTAGCTTAACATTGTTCTATTGGAAAAACCTCCCCCAAGATTATGTTTACCCGAGTATGATTCCCCGTCCCCTTTCCAAGACTGTTTTCACCCAAGCGTGGCTCCAAGCCCCCCGTTCCCATAGGGTTTCTGTAGGTGGATACACAGGTGGGGGTTCGCATGGTTTAACAGAAACAATATAATACGTTCTAAGCAATCACAAGTAGAAATTCACATCTCCCGTTTCCAAGGCCTACACTAACTAACAATCTCTGAGGCCTATCCTGGCTAACAGATTCCGAGGCCTGCTTCAGCTAACAGATTTTAGAAACATTTAATCCTTATACTATCATCAGGACAGCTAAGTGATGCTCTGTGGGACTGGCTCCTCTTTCCAGCACCTGTGACAGAGTTTCTGAATGGTGAAGATTTGCAGCAAACCTTTCGCAAGTGGTCGGTCCACCACAGGTTCCTCATTCTGGGCATGTCCACTGCAAGATGGGTTTGGTTACTCCTTTACAAGGAGATTTGGAAGGAGAGTGGAGGGCTGGAAACTGAGAATCAGGATTTCTGTCGCTTCAGGCCGTGTTACTGAAATGAATGGGAATTTTGTGCCTGCTGTCCCAGCTGTGGAGTACAGATAATATTGCAGCCTCATCTTAAAGGAGCATGGTGAGGGTGAATTTCATGGTCATGAGAGACCTGAATGCCGTGGGCAAACTCTGTCAGAGATGCTTAGCAGGACATTAATCATTTTCTATTTTGTGCACAGTTTTGGCAGTGTAGAAGAAATAAATCTTGAGGCTGTGTGCTGCATATACAGAAGGATATCAGCAGGTTTCTATTTAAACTCTGAGGAAAGAGTCCAACAGAAGAAAATAGAGACTGGCAATGGGATTAAAAGTTGTCATAACATCTGAGTTACGATGCTCAGATAATGTGAGCTCCCAGATTTCCAAGTTTCTGGATGTTTGACTTTGCAATCTAAAAAAAGCGTCTCTAACATAGCACTTTTAAGTACTTTAGAAAGCACTATTATATTTTGGCAGCTGAAGTTGCTCACAGGTTTTTTACACAGATTTGTCCCCTTCAGAAATTACTTTTCAATTAAAACCTGAGAAAAGGATTTCAGCAAAATTCCTATGCAGGAATGTGGTAGAGAACAGAGGAGACAATTTCTCCTGTACACAGAGCTCCTGTGGATCTTCTAAGAATCATCAGCACCCCATGTTTTATATCAAATATTGTACAGCTCAAAATGCATTATCCTTATTTCTGACAAGTGAGAAATGTAGCTAAAAAATCAAAGTTCGCTAATAGAATGATCCCTTACATTATTTCAATTATTGAAAGCAGAGAACAGAATATGTGATCTAAAAAGAATTATAATGTTAGGTGTTGCTTTTGGTCACAAGCTGTTTGGTTAAATCATGATGTGAATATAATGGTTTTGAGGCAGGGGTCTTTCTGAGAGAAAAATTACGCTTTTGTTCTCAATTAACTGCCCTTCATGTTATTTTCAGGTAGCTGTTATTAATGGTATTTCATGTTTTGTTCCTTGTTTGATGGCTCTCTGATCTGTGGCGGAGTGGACAGGACATGAAACAGTGTTTGATGCAGTAACCAGGAGCTGGGGCAGATTGCAGTTTAATAGGAACATCAATTAGTGTGAACAGTGCATTAAAAAAAATCCACAATGGGAAGACAATTTAGTAGGACTGGAGGTGCTTGATCTTGAAAACAGTTAAATATTCTGGTCTGACTCCACTGAAACAGGTAATTGGACCCTCCTTTTGTACATGAGTGGGGTCATCCTATGATTAAATGGTGCAGGAGATGCAGAAGAACCCATAGCCTCCTGTATGTGTTTGTTGTTGGCCATATATTTCTCTTTTTGGTTTGCCACGCTGTTACATGAAGAGAGCTGGAAAATTAGATAAAATAAAAACCCCAACAAGCATGCAGAGATGAGAAGCTGACCATACCTCAGTGGAGGTTTAATCTACATTTAATTGAAGTCATTAATTTCCCCCCAGTTTGGAGCAGCAAGAAACCCTTTTCTGGCCTGGGCCCAGCTGTGCTGGTGATGTGCTCCCCAAGCTGCTCCTGAACTAAGCACGTGCCTCAGGAAAGGTGGCCTGGATGGCATCAGGTCTTGTCAGGGAGAGGCAGAAAAAAAACCCCTGGAGGTGCTGGAAGATGGCTTCAGCCCTTTACATTAAATAGACATGAATTAGCTGGTAATACCATCCAGGCTGTGCTTGCTGAAGCAATAATAACCTGGCTTCTCAGAGGGAAGGAGAAAAAGCAGAAATGCCAAGGGTTTGACTCAGCCACAACAACCTGAGCGCACCCAGGAAAGCGGTGGGACAGGGCAGATGTTACAAGGTGCTTTAGGGTATTTTTTTAAAGAGAAATCTTCATGTGTTAGATAAGAACAGCACCAAGGATGCAAGTTTGCATGGAAAGGAGAAAGAATGCTCGTTTAGAAAATATAAAGAGCTCACTCAGAACATGCTAGGCAGGAACTGCCTAATGACAGTGAACATTTAAGATTTCAAAGGTTGGCAAGGACTTGAGAAATCCAAGGATTTAACCAAAAAAAACCTGCATTGGAAAACTCAGCATCTGCTCCTAAACAGGCAGGCTTGTCTGCCCTGGTGTTTTTGATAGCAAAATCTGAATTACTTTTCAGGTTCAGATTTAGTCCAAGCTGCATTTATAACATTACACTGCAAGAGCAAAGTGCACACCTTAACTGGGTATTTGTACTCCTGTCAGAATTATTTTCCATTGTTCAGGTGAGGCTCCATGAGTACTGACTGCTGTCAAACAAATCTTAGTTTAGTGAAGACATAAATGCCTATCACCTTTATTTACACTCCTGTGTAGTCCTTATAACAGAAATTGCATATAACAGAGTGTGGTGTTTGCTTTTGCTCAACTCTCCCTTTTCTTTCTCTTCTGTTGTCTTGGATGCTTTTACAAATAACTTGTGAGGCATCTCTATCACTCCCTGGAAGTGCAGCATGAGAGGTTTTCCTAAAGCAACTCTCTGCCTCTTGCTAGGAAAGTGGTGTAAAAAAGGAGGGGTTGTCAGTGGAAAGGAAGGTGCAGAGTCAAAAAAGAGGGAAAGTGTTGTAAAGAGGATTGAGAATTATTCAGAAGCAGGTAAACACAGGTTAGATAGGGAAAGAACTTCGAAGAAAGCAAAAAAAAAAAAATTATGAGAATACAGCAACTGACTAAGAAATTGTTTGGCAGGAAAGCAAATTTCCTAAGTGAGACTAAGTGTGAAAAAAGTGATGCATTTTGGTGTAGGGTCTGCTCCTGTATTTTTAAAGCTTTTAATGTTTGTCAGCACGATGCAGTCACAATACTTCTATACCCATCCCAGACAGAGGCTGCATTTTATCCCCCATTAGCTAAACCTTTCTTCAGTTGCTGCTATAAATCTTCTCTTACCCCCACTTATGAAGAATTCTTTGACAAGGATGGCACTGTTAATTTTTTTTCTCTAGTGCATGGGTGTGGTAAACAATGTCATGTATTCTAAGCTTTGTTGTGAATGTAATTTCTCTTTATATGCATCAAGTTCCTAGCTATGTTCAAACCATGGCAAACAGTGAAGATCAGATGGGTCTGGAAACTTCAGCACAAACTTTCAGCAATTTTGGTGTCACCTTTAAGTGACTGCACACAGGCAAAGCCTTACTTAATCATCTCTTCCTCTGTTTTGATTAGCAGAATTTTTATGGCACTGCTGTCAAGTCTGGCCTTATCTACAGGGAACTGGGCTGTAGAAAACTCATGGGTTTTACTTCTTAAAATCTTCTGCAGCAGTCATTAGCAATTGGTACTTACACATCATCCTGACAACCCCAGCCTGGTCATACTGAGCTGTAAGACACAGCTTTTGCTTCTGCCCGTTAACCATAATTGGGAATAGAAAAAATCAGAATTTGGTTTAGATTTGCGTGTCTGTGGCCTCATTTGTGTCTGTGAATGCCAAGCAGAGTGTGTTTTCTTCAGAAATGAAGCCTCCAGCCTCTGCAGTGGAGGCACCCAGTTCCTAAGGGGTTTTAATAACTGAGTCTTGTACAGAGTTTGGTTTTTTGTTTGTTTTTTTTTTCTCTCATCAGTACTTATTACCAATACATTTTATCATTCAACATTTCACTCCCCAGAGTGGGATTTTAGCTCCCTCTTTTCTCACCAGCCTGCCCCCTCTTCATGACCTCTGTGGCATCTCAACACCCAATGCACAGCTGAGGAAATTCACCCTGCTGACAAATTATTTTGACAGGCAGTGACATGCAAAGCACTCCCACGCACGATGAGACTACAAATTGGCTTCTTTAGAGGGATCTTGCTTCCTGACTGGCATTCCACTTTCCAAAAGGGAGCTGCAAGCAGCCCAGCTCCTCCTCTCCATGGGGCAACTTTAAGCAACAGAATGCACACATACTTCACAAGGGAGCCATCTTAGCTGCATGCTAAAAGTCAGCCTAGCTTGAAATGCTTTTTGAATTTCTGAATATTTCCAGCAGATAAAGGGGCAAAGCCAAGTTTTCCACATGGAATGTAATTTTTTTTTTTTTTTTGGGAGTGCATTTAAAGGATGAAAAAAATGCTGTTGTCAGGGTACAGATAGCTGGGTGCCTTGGTTTTCTTTAAGTGGTTTATCATAACAGCTATTAATCTGCTTTCCACTCTCTGGCTGATAGCCAAGATTGAAGCAGTTAAGTAGTTAAGTCTCTATTCTCTCTCTCTTTTTTTTTTTTTACAGCTGTGTTCTTTTTTTCCCCTTTGCTTGCCTACGTTAGTCTTTGGTTTGCAAAGCAGGATCTTCACTGAGAAGTAGAAGAGCTTTACAGTGAAGAAGGCAGGAATATGTCAAGAGAATAACTTCTCATAATCTGATTTTCTTTTTGTCTGGGTAAAAGAAAATGACATTTGATAATTTAATTTTTAAGGCCTTCTGCTTCCCCTGCAAGCATTGGCCATGTGGTGACTATACCTGGCAGGGGAAGGGGAGTGAGTGTGGATCTGATAATGCTACTGTAGAATGTGAATTTCCCACTCTCCAGCTTTATGGGGTGGCAACAGCAGACCTGTGGTCCCCAGAGACATTAAAGGCACTGGAAAAGGGGATGGATGGGTTTATTGGGGGTTAAAGGATGGCTGACGGAAAGATATATTCTTCGGGGTGTACTTTAAGCACTGCTACAAATATAGGTTGAATATTCTCCAGCATGGCAGACTTACAATCCAATCCGGGCTGGGGAAGTTGTGTACCTTGTCGTTTGAGATATGTGTGCCTGCATTTGTGTATTCTTACTCATTTGTAAGAGCTGCAGTAAGAAAAAACCAACCAAAGCAAGAAAAGCCAACCCCCAAAGCTGCCAGCTCTAGATTATGAGCGTTTCCCAGGCACAGCAAGCCTGTGTCCATGTGCTCTGTCCCTGCCATAAGGAGCTGCCATCTGCTTGGAGAGGAGACTGGTTCTTAACGAGCTCTCACTCAGTCCCAGCCTGTCTCACCAAAGCCAAACCCAAGCAGTTAAGAGCCTGGTGAAAAACACAGCCCTGCCTATGTGTGACACACACATTGAGCTGTGTGCTGTGCTCAGGCTTTCACACTTGGGCATCTCACAACCTGCATTCAGACTGGCTTTACATTCCTGTCCATACTCCTGAGTTCTGGCCTAACAGGCTTTCACAGAGAGCAGAAATGTAGTTTGGTAAAGTAGCTGTTCCAAACTATCACACAGAAGTACTGCTGTGCCTGAGCTGACTGTGTTAAACTCAGAAAAAGCCAGAGCTTTCCGTAATTCTTCAGATATCTTCATGTTTGTGTTTCTGCTGGGGCTGAAAACTGGGAAATGTCAAAAATACCATGCGACAAACAGCTAAAGACAAAGGATGGTTGTGTGAAAATAGGGCATCATTTGGGGTTTGCAATGGAGCACTTCAGACCTGCAAACTTTAACGTTTGGGTGAGGCTGGCAACGATATCCTGACATGAGCCTTCACTTGACTTATGGAACAGAAAGTGAGATTTTTCCCTGGGGCTGCTTGAAAAGTTCATGGTTTCTCGGGTTGTGTTGGCATGGCTGCTCTGCAGGGAGCTGCCCTTTGTTCTCCCTGTCTGGGGTGGGTGTCCCAGTCCCCTGGCTCTGGGCTTGTCTGTGGGGATGTGGGAGGCCCAGCGCCCCTTTAATGTGCCTGCCAAAGGACTTGGGTGAGCAGAGAAACTCCTGAGAGCTTGAAAACATCCCAATGGTTCCTGCTTGTCCCTGCACTGGGGAAGGAGCCCTAAACCCCCTGTTTTGTCTTGGTATCTGAGGCAGGGAGTGTTCAGCAGTGCTGGCACTGAGGGTGTGCCAGGGAGGGGAGCCTTGCTGAGGTTCCTGGCACTGCTGGTGCCTGTGGGCAAGCAGGGACAGATGGACCTGGCGAAATCATGTCAGGAGCTGAAATCAGAGAGCCAGAGGTGGCTTGGAGCCAGTGCAACCCTGACCCTGAACTCCTGTGTCTGTGCCAGGCATCTAAAAGTGCAGCACAAAAGCCGTATCTGACAGTCCCATCAGAAGTTTTATTCTCCATCAATTAGTCTACAGCAGGAGTGCCAATGGCTCAGCAGTTCTGCTCTGCCTAGCAGCTGTGTGTTCTGCATATTAACTGAGGTGATTTTTAAATTTTTGGATTATTTTTTAAAAGGTGGCTGGAAAGTGAGGGTTTCTTAGTGCTTGGCACTTGTGAAAATCAGGCCGCTTATTTTTTAACGTAATTGCAAGAATCTGTTTCTGAGGGATTCATGTGTCTGAGGAACTAAATGCTATTTCTCCAAAGTGACTGGTTTGCTTTGTTGTAACAAAGACACCGTTTAGGGCAGCTTCTGGATTGATTAGAAATCCAAAGTGGCCTGAGATTATTTGGGTATTATCAAGACATCAAGCAGCTGATGTGCATCTAACCTGAGGGCCACGTGCAGCTGTGCCTCATGAACCAGGTTATACCTGAGGTGCTTCAAATGGGGCTGCCGTGGCACTGTGCTTGGCACGGTAATTTCTTTCGCTGGGTTAAACGAAAGCTGAAGTGACACCAAAGTGGCCCCTGATTTAAAAATTTTGTGGGAAAAAAGTAAAAGGGTGCTGATTTGTTGTTGAGGAAAAGCCAGATGTTTTGCTACCTCATAGATAAGCTTTTATTTTAAAGTAGAATGCTGAGCAAGTGCATAAATGCAGCCACTTGAGCTCCCATTTCAGGTCTTCTTAACAGTGACCTGTGTCAAAAAACATCCAGGCCCTTGACATCCAGGTTGTTTTTCACTAAAGCATTACTTGGTGTGCCTCGATCTCCCTTTCTTTTAGGATTAGAGCCACATCAGCTACTGCCTTTCCTTTGCCTTTGGACTCCCAAATTCATTGTGACATTGTTAGGTGGGTCAGGGAGGATTTTGGAGGTTTATTTTGAATCTGGAAATGGAAGAATAGCATTTCAAAGAAGCTGGATAAGGAAAAAAAAACCAAAACAAAAAACCCCACAACAACAAAAAGCCAAACCCAAACAAACTGTGATCATCCTGCAGTGATCCTGCTGCTCATTTGGAAATTCCTTCTTTTTCAAGTTAATACCAGGTCAGCTTGCTCAGATCATGTTTTGAGGCAGAACTATCTTACCCAAGATGAATTTCATAGAACATTTCTCTATCCTTCTTGTCCTTTTTTAAAAGCAACGCCAGGCATGTTCGGGTTTGTAATGATTTTGCAAGAAAAGCTTCCATTCCCTTTTCGAGCAGCAATTCCCAGACAGCTCCTCTGGGTGTCAGTGCAGCTTCAGGCACGGCTGCATCGTGGGGTGACGAGTCTTCGTTAAAACATTCACCAGTGCTTGCTGTGCCAGGTGGAGGCTGAGGCTGCTGAAGGAAGTTTCAGAGGTGCTAGGAACAATCCTGATCTTTCCCTTTAGCAGAATTAGGAGAGAATCTGCTCTCTGGATTGTTGGTGCAGGTTGCAGGACACGTCCAAACAGATTCCTGCAAACTAATAAATAACCTGAAGGGAGTTTCTTAGATTCAGGGAGCACGGCTGGTCAGCATTTCCCCACGTGTGTGAGACAGTATGGCCATTGTCCATGAGAAATATTTGAGAGGGAAGAATGATAGGAAAAATGGGATAGCAAAACCAGAGAGACTTGGAGAATTGCAGGAAAACTTGGGTTGGGAAAGACCTCTGAAGGCCATCTAATGCAAATCTTCAGAACAGATCCAGAGAGATGAAATTCAGAACCTTTTCCAGGTGAGTTTTGAGTATCTGCAAAACTGGAGGTTCAACTATCTCTTTACACAGCCTGTTCTTCTCCTTGATCATCCACTTGGTAAAATTTCTTCCCTAACATCCCGTCTGAATTTCCCAGGTGCCAGCTTGTGACTGCTGCTTCTCCTTTCTTCCAGCAGACTCTGTCTTCTCTGTACCTTCCTGTTAAGGAGTTGAAGGCAGCAATCTGCTTTTCCCCGAACCTTCTCTTGTGACTGAACCCAGCTTCCACAGCCTCTCCTCCTGCCTCTGCAGCCCTTTGTGGAGCTCAGGCCACTTTGTCAGTGTCCGTCTCACAAGCGCCAAGCACAGGGTCAAAAATCACTTGCACTTACTCTGTGGCTCTGCTCTAGCAAACCCAGCCCAGTCCTCGCCCTTGCTGTCGCAGGGAGCGCTGCTGGCAGATGTTCAGCTTCACTCTGCTGACACCAGGCAGCCTTTCTGAAAAGCTGCTTTCAGCCTGAGACCCCCAGCCTGTCCTGCTGCAGGACTTTGCTTTTGCCTCTGCTGAACTTGCTGCCTTGCTGTGCTTCTCTGATGGTCACTCTGATCTGGGAATGCACAGGGTCAAGGTGAAAGTGTGGGGAAGCTCTCAGTAATTCTTAGGCTTTGATTTTTCATCAGGTGCCATGGCAGATAATGGTGATGCCCAGACTGAGCATTATCTGGCCAAGGACCAGAAAATCAAGCAGTTCTGCCTTTCTACCACTAAAATAATGCACTGTCTGCAGCTGGGACTGTGGGGGACTCACAGTCCCAGGGGTATTGCTACAAACTGCTGAATGAGAGGGTTTCCTCGCCTATATTTTAAAAGTACTTGATGTGCTGAACATTTTCTTCATTTGTAATCAGGGGATATGTGAGTAAATCCCAACAGGGGTGCCACTTCTGATTCTGAAGAGATGCACTTGCAAAATGAGAAGGAATGGGTTTGATTTGACAGCTCTGCCTCTCCCCTCATCACAGGCAGCTGTTGGCAGACTGGATTAGAAAGTTTGCAGAAATACATTCCTTAAGCAGGGAAAAAGTGCAATGGTCCTAACCCCCAGCAGAATTGCTGCACAGAGATTGTTAGTTGGCCGTTAAATATTAAATGGCTGGTTTTGAACAGGCCTGGTGCAGACGGTTTCTGCTACAGGTTTATTGATTAAAATAGCTGCTTTACAGCAGCTCCAGGTTTGTTTCTCCAGAGACTTTTGTCTTCATGAATAATACACTAATTTGCTGAAGTTTGGTTAGAATTCATTTCCTGGAGGCTGGCTGTGTATCTCTGGGTTCCTGAGTCTCAGCCGACGAGGCTCGAAATTGTGACAGTCACTTCCCTCCTTGGAAATGAATATTCCTCCTTGGAAATGAATATTCCTTCTTGCACCCACCCAGTGCTGAACAAATCTAGTGCTTGCACATTGGAGGGTGCATTTGGAAGCAGCTCTGACTGTCTGGTTGTTTGAGAGAGGCTTGGATGGTGCTGGAGGCTGCCTTGCCTGTGCTGAGGATTAGGTTTTTACAAGAATTCATCCAAACCCTGTAAGAATGAGAGGAAAAATTCCAGTGAGCTTTGGATCAGACTGTGGCCTTGGAGGCCTGGGGCTGGTCTAGGTGGGCAGGTCTCCTGCCTTCAGTATTGTGAATATTCCAGTTTGCTGGATGCATCTCGTGTGTGTAGGATCAGGCTTCTTTTCCACCATTTTTATGGGTTTTTTATGCATTTCTAAATACGTGCACCTCGATATCTGGAAGGTGCTTGTGGATTTTGTGCTGAGCCCAAAGGGTATTGCTTTGCTTGAGTAAGGGCTGGTGGAACAGGAATTGCACAGCTTCCCCCTGCAGGCTGAGGGCTGTGACAGCATGGAAAGCAAACAGGTGATAAGACCTTTCTTGATAACATGCTTTTTCTCCTTCTCTCTTCTGATCCCCTTCCCTAGCATAGAAATATTTCTCTTTCCTTTAACTATTTGCTACAACAATGGCTGTTTGTAAAACCAGAGCAGGGAGAAAGTCAGACTAAAGCCTTTGGTGAAAAGATGTGAAGTCAGGCTCTTCTGTCTCATTTATGCATGGGAAAATAAATATCATTGTTGGCAGAAGAGCTAATTGAATCTCATGAATCTGGAAATGTAACCAGGCACAGACAATCTGGCTTGTCTTTACCCTCTTGGGGAGATGGTGACCCTTTCTTTCTACAAGTTAATTTTACACCAAGATAAAACCAGAAGAAAACCCCAGTTGATGTGTGTATATAAATATAAAGAGAAAAAAGCTATTTCATTCTGAAATGGCCAAGAACAGGATATTGCAGTGCCTGAACTTTTTCCTGAAGCTTTTTTTCTCTTTTGTTTAACCAAATAAAAATCTCTTCAAGATGTCATTTGGCGAAGTGTTTTGACCCAGGTGAGACCACAGACCTTGACAGTACATTCATTTTCCTGAAGTGTCTCTGACTTGTCTCTGATTTTTTTGGGGCATGGAGGCTGTGAAGATGCTAACTTGCTTCTTTATGACCTAGCAAGGATCACACTGGGAGGGCAGCTGACAGGCTCTAGGCAGATGGTTCCTGTGGGGATGTTAGCAGATGAAAATCCCCCCTTCTTGGGACACCTGTCTGGTGAGCAGAGCTGCTTCAGCATCTCCCTCGCACTTCCGCAGAGCCGTGACCAGAAATATGAGCATCCACTGGATTTTTTTCCCTGTCAGGAAAGCCCCCTGTGGCTGGGGAGTGAGTGGATGTGGTTGGGAGCAGGTCATTAGGATTTCTCTTCTTCCTCCCTAAGAGCCTGGTGTAAGCATGGGCTGGACGAATCAGCGCATAAATGCCCTGAATTATTTCGGGTGGAAGTTTCTGCAGCCTCCCTTCCTTCCATCACTGTTCCGAACAGGACCCCCTGTGGTGTAGTCAGGACAGGACTTGGGCAGTAAGGAAAGCATCCCCTAAATTCCCCCTGGAATTGTAGGAGAATGCTGAGAGTCCTCTCTGCTCTTTCCCAAAATGCTTCTTGTCAGCAGTGGAACAGAGGAAGCCCAGTTTATTGTGATGGATCCTTGGGATCACCAGTGGTGGAAACTCTCCTTGAGGCTTTTCCTGTGGCTGGGATACCCTAAACCTTTGTGGCTTTGCTGCTACACCAGAAAAGTTGAGCTTTTGCTGTTGTGTTCCTTTGTAGGAAACAGGGACTGACCTTCTAAGCCCTCTGTTAGCACACAGAATGAGCCAACAAGCTCGGGGTTTATCAGGGGGACACAGAGGTGCACGTGTACACATCAAGATACTGATATACACCTGATAAAACTGATACAATAAGGTTATAGAAACCTTATTTTTTCAGGATACCAGGCTACACAGTTGCTTGATGGATCCTTTCAAATAAAAACACTGACAGGAGCATCAGAAGTAATGTCAAATTTCATATAAACACTGTGTTTGAGGCATGCAGCAAAGCAACACAACAGTAATATTTTGAAAAATATGTATTAATTTTAGGCACACTAAATATGCATAAACATATTTTTCATCCTTCCCCTCAATCAATGTTTTAATTGAGAAGGCATTGGTATTGTAATTATAGTGTCTTTTCTGCTGTTGATGCTTTAAGGAACTAATGACATCTGTTTTACCAAGCATACAGAAGAGCCAAATTATAGGATAATCTGTAATGTTTATTTTATTGGTTCAAATAAAGAACTGAAAGGTGATGCGACCAGGCAATTAAGAAACAAAACAAAGGAATAAATTCTGCTGATGCAGTGGAAGATTGCATTAGCCGTGGGTGGGGAGTCAGGGTACCTGAGCTAAGGAACCTGGCACAACTCCTGCATGTAAAAATATTTAAATATCTAAAAATTTGCAGCTCTTCTGCACTGTTTAACCTTGTAGGACATGCAGTGTGTTGAGTTTTGGTCCCCAGCAGGGGTTCTGTGAGGAGTTGGAGACAGAGGTCTGTGACTACCTGGTCGCAGCAGCACAGCTCTGGTGGTGCCTGCTCAATGCCCTGGTTTTCCTGCCCTCCTGCTCTGTTTGCACCCACCCTGAAGGGAGAAGGCAGAGCTGACCTGGCTGGCAGCAGAGCAGGATACCTGCTTAGGACGTTCAGCAGCAATCAGAACCTTTAATAGGAGGAGAGGATTAATTAAATCTGATCCATACAGACACATTGGCTTCTTGTGCAGTCAGAATCCTAATTAGGCAATCCAATTTTTTCCTTTCACAGTGACCATTGCTCCAGTTGTGCTGTAACTCTTTCCTCTCTTTATTTGCAAATCTCACTCTTTTTTACAGCAAAAAATTTTACATGCTTTTGGCAGGAAGGCTTCCTTCTCTCCTTTCCATTTTTCCTGTTTGCATCTACATATTTGCATATCTGCTTCTGATGTTCTCTAATCCATCAACCTCCATTTTCAAAGCCTTGTTGTGAAATGAGATCATGGCTCCTTTATTCCTCTAACCCCGGGTTCCTTCCCTCCTTTTCCCCCCTCCAGCCCTCAGCCCCTGCTGACTCAGTTAAATATAAATGTGCTCTTTTCCCCTTTGTTCCTTCTTTTCCCTTCACCCCTCAGCATCTGCTTTTCTCATGTTGGCTTTGATCTCTTTGCTGGCAGCACTCACATTTTTAAATCCTTTCTAATTTGTTATTTTTGTACATTGTTGTGAAATTAAATATCTTGGGAAGGAAACATGGCTTGCCCCATTCACGGCAGGAACAAACTCGTTGCTTGGGTGCGAAGGCTGAGTGTGCAGTTGAAATCTATGCTGGGGAGGTGCTGAGGAATGGTGTAGTGCCCTGCACTATCAACCTGGCCTAAAAAATGAAAATACAGCACAGATTCAGCTCTACAGTTGCCTCAGTTTGGCCAAGCCACGCTGCTGCAGCACAAGGAAAAATGGAGGGGCCAGTGTTTCAGTCTCTTGATGTTCCTCTGTTCTGGATGGTGACCAAAACCATGAGGACTGTGATCCTCAGGGATGGGAACTGGAATTCCCTGGGGCTCTTCTCTTTCTCAGCAGGGACACTGAGAAGTCCCTTGTGTTTTACAACCCTTCCCACTCTTGGGGTATTATCAGAGCCCTAATCTGGGTTAGGGTATCCTGGGACTCTTGTCCTGCTGCTGCTGTGTTGCTTTTTTATCTTCTTACATCTGTCCAGGCTCTTTTTTTGGGTTTTTTTTTTTTTCTGATCTGTTTTGTTACTTTTGTGAGGATGGCACAAATTGTTATTAATTATGACTGCGGCTTCATGCTGACCACTGCATTGACTTATGGCAAAAGAAGTGGCCACTGTAATGACTGTGAGGTCCTGCCAAGATGTAATTTCCTTGGCCACCCCAGTTGTGAGGTTTGCTCCTGGCAGTGACAGCCACAGATGTGTTTCTGCCAAAAAACTCAGACATTCTTGGCATCAGTCCTCACGGACCTGGCTCCATATGGTCACTCGGGCCTGCAAAACCTGCTGCTAGATGGCCTTTCTGGCTCTTTTTTATTTTTTGTCAGATGCCTTTCAGTCCTCTCTTCTAAGGAATAAAGAATATAAACTCCAGATTACCCTATATCCCATTCCCCACGCTGAGATTGAACTTTATTTGTGACCTTTTTTTTGCCAATGATTGACTGGATTTTGTTGTTTTATTCCAGGTCACCGGTTTCTTCAGAAGATCAAGGTAAGATCTGTTTGATAGGTATTTAAAAATGAGACCAAAGACCAATGAGTAAGCTCTGTTTTAACTCAGTTGTGGTGGAGAAAAAGTTTTTTATAAAAATGAGACTTTGATGTTGATGGAACTTTGTTCACCCCTAGCCATTGAGTGCTTGATCATTTAGTTAGTTTGATTGAGACTGACAGAAGTTGCTGAGTTATTTGTAAAATGAATCTTGCTTAATCAAATGGAAGAATTTGCAGTTTATTCTTATTGTAGAGCTTCACCTGTGGGAAATATTATGTGGCTTAAAGGATGATACATGTTTTTGGTGAAGACGAGCACATCTTTTATAATTCTCACAGGACAGCACCTTTGTCACTAAAAGGAGAGTGCATTGTGCTTTAAAGGCTTGATCACACGTTATTTTTGTTACCAGAAAAGTCAGTCTGGTGGGACAGTGTGGAATTCAGTGCAGCTGGGCTCATCCACATGGGGAAATCTCATGGCCTGAGTAGCAGGAGTTGCAGGTTAGGGCAATATTCTCGATCTGATGGAGACTTATAGGATCTGATCTTTTCCTGTTGGCTCAAGAGGGAGTTCGTGGTGACAGCTGGTGGCCAAATTAAATTTGTCTATAGGACATCAATATATGGTTGCACTGGCACTGAAATCCAGAGACACACTGTGAAGGGGGTGGTAACTGCACTGCCAGACTTGTTTAAGGAATGAGGGAAAAAAAAAAAAAAAGGGAGACTAACTGAGAGGAGAAAGCTCATCATGTGGCTCTGAACTGGGAACACTATTTTGGTCCAAAAAAGAAATAAATATCTATTTTCTTCTGGCATTTAGTTGCATGCAGTCACAGAATCAGCAAATTTTCTGGCTGATGCCATAAGTATTATTCAGGAAAGGTGCAGATGGGAAGAGTAAGGACTCTTGCAAGTGGAGGTGTAAGGAGGTCTGAGCCTGGCAATGTGTCACTGAACTGTGCTCCCTTGGGGTGTGCAGTGACAATTAGGTATCAGCCTGCACTGTCCTTGGCTCCAGCCATGAGCTTTTCAGTCCAGGATAGTGGATGTCAAAGGTATTGTCATTAATAAATTCTCTTCCATCTCCTTGGCAAGTCCTCTCTCAGTAAAGAAAGTTGTAAAGAGAGCCATAAAAATGGACAAGCATGCAAGACTAGAGATATTCCTGGCCGATATTGTCCATTTCTAGTCTCTGGTAGCAGCAGATCCCCTGACAAATAGAAGTATGAGACTGGCAGAAGTACACAGGTTTAATTTCCTGGTGTACCCTATTAGATTTTTACGATTTACAGCTCATTGATTTTGTGAAGCAGATGGAGTTTGCCTGTTTAATAGTTCATCTGCTTTCTACCATGACCACAGCTTCTAATATGCACTACAGGACACTTGTGAGAAGTTAACAGGGTACCTCATGTCTCCAGCTCTCATAAGAGATTTGAAATCATTAAGGGCTAATATTCTGTTTCAGGACCTGGATTCAAGCTGCATCTCAGTGCATAAACTCGTTACTGATGGGCTGCTCTTGCTTTTTCATTTCCTTTGCTTCATCTTTATCTATTACTGGAGCAACAGACGGTGTGCATGCATTGCCTTGTGTATCTCTAAAGGTTAGGGTTTCATGCTGGCAGAATGCTTTCCTTCTCTCCACTATTTTTATCCTCTTCTAGTTTTTCACAAAATCTTCCTGTTTGCCATCTGCCATCTGCTGCTGTGGTTTGGCTTTTCAGGTTTGATCAGCATCTCTGAATAGCCTCTCCTTCCTTGCCTCTCTTCCTTTTCTCTCGCAAGCAACCTCTTCTGAAATGCAGAGCGAAAGGCCTTGACCAATTAGTGACATGGTATTACCACTAATTAGAAGTTTTGTGACCATGGAGTATCTAACTTGGTTTGTCATCTGTGGAAATATGTAGGGGCTTCTCTCAGGTACAAAAGACTTCCCATTCCCCAGTGACTTTTCAGAAAGAGGGGTCCAATACTTGGATTTCCTCTGTCCCACTGTGCCAGCTGCAGACCACGGTAAACGGGCACAGTGCTAAAAGGAAAATGTGAGAAAAGTGCTGCGGCATGAGCTCTTTAGAGCCTAGAAGGTTCTCAGTCCACTGAGATGGCAAGTGTGGAGGCATCTCTAATTAGCCTTAGATCTCAAATCTCTTCTCTAAACAAAAAAGAGGGTCCACAAGAGAGCTGAAAACTTAGCTCTGAATTGCCTGTCTTTTGCAGTGTTTATGCAGATGTCTCCTGGCATAGTGCTCTTGGAGCATGTATCCTGGAACCAGTTTTGAGACTTATATGTTCATTAATAATCAGTGCTCAGCTGTGTGCTTATTCAATATGTTAAATGCTCTTTTTTATTTTTATAAGACAATAATGCTTTGGGCTACTCAGAGAGGAAAGATCCAGCTGGAGAATAATGTACCTTCCCTGTGCCTCCATTGTGTCCTGTATTACAGCTGCCCTGCGCTGTTCTGGACACCGTTCTAGTGCTTCTTTGCTGATGATATGCTGTGTTGATCATTGCTTTCTCTGTTGTTTTGTATCTTTTATTTTAACCTCCCTCATGGTGCCTGATCTTTGTTTTCTCCTCTTCAATATTCAGTCATCACTTTTTCTTTTACTGCTTCTCTGTGGGTTGTTTTTTTTTACCATCCTCTTCTTGCTTTTTAAATGACTCCTTCCCGTTGACCACAAGGCTGCATTCTGCACGGATTTTCTCATTGTGCTCCTCACCTTGGCTTCTGAATGTCCTGCTTCTCCTCCAGGGTGGACTGACTGCTTCAAGCACTGGTTGCAAACAGTAGCTGTAGCATCTGTGGTGTTCTAACAGGCTTGGACCAGAATTAGCACCTAATGTGAGTGGCACTTCCAGTGATCCCTGACAGGACAGTGCATTGTGCTGTCTTGACAAGTGGGTGAGGATAAAGCACAACCTGTCTGGGCCTGGGCATCTATTGAAATGTTGTAGCTGCACACACTGCTCCATGTTGTGGACACGTGTTAAAGGCACTTTCAGCAGCTACAGAACAGAGCCTTTTTAATTGGCACAGAAAGTGAAAGAGCACTGCAGGAAAATCCCAGACTCCAAAAGAAAAAAATACCCAAAGCCTCTTAGAGATTTAAAAAGTTCTGTGTCTTTGTTCTTGGTGCAGGTAGTTAGGAAATAGATAACTAAAGAGTGAAATCAGTCCTTTCCTTTCCCTTTTTCCTTTTTCCTTTTTCCTTTTCCTTTTCCTTTTCCTTTTCCTTTTCCTTTTCCTTTTCCTTTTCCTTTTCCTTTTCCTTTTCCTTTTCCTTTTCTCTTTTCTTGCCACTGGTCTCCTTTGGGTGCTGAGTTAGAGGAGACTCAAAATGGGCAAGTGCCAGGCCCCCAGGAGACCAGGTGGATGTGATGAGGAAGGCCCAGGCAAGGCATCTCTTCGTGAGCCTTAGGTAGCCCTGCTGTATTTTCAGTATATAAAAGTCCTGGCTGTATGCTCAGGAGGTCTGACACCACTGGAGGTTGTTGCAGCCATTGTTTCTGGAGCAGGGAGGGTCCTGTGGTGGAACCCAGACATCTAATGATGGGAATCAGACTTTGAATACATTGTGCTGCCAGTGCACAGTGGTTGTCTAGTTGTTGTTGAGTGAATATTTGAGGTTTACCAAACCTTTCCTTCACCCAGCACCTCTCAGTGCTGCTCTGCACTCTGTGTGCACACTGGCTCGTGCCCTGCCCCCTCCTATTTACAGAAATCTGCATTAAATATTCTTATATTTAGCTTCATCTGGCTAAAGTTGAGTTCTCTCTGCTATTCTTTGTTTACCCTGTGTATTTGAGTTGGTTCTTCACCATCAGTGAGCAGTTGAGGGAAATGGCCTTAAAAAAGAGTACAGCGAGTGCTGTTTCCATTTCCAGTATTCTGAAAAAACCCAGCGAACTCTCAAGTGCTGCTCTTAACGGTGTGGGGACATTGGTGTGATATTCAGGTCATGGCAACCTGGAGCTGGTGCTGCTCAATACTTTAGTGCCTCACTTCAAACAGAGGAACACTCCCTTTGATGGAATTACTCCGTTTTAGGCAGCTGTACTAATGCACCTCAGGCAGCAGACAGGCAGGGCTTAATCCTTGTGCATCTGAGTTGCGTTCTGAGCGGGAGACAAGAGGTTTCAAATATTTCTGTCGCTGCTCTCTCTCTCTTGTTTCTCTACAAAGCCATGAAACTGGGCTGCTTGCCTTGTTTTCTTCCAGCAGACATGAGGTTTTGCTGCATCAGCACAATTTCTGCGATTTGGAGTTTGTGGTTTGGGGGCATTTTGTGTGTAATAGATTCAAAATTCATGAGGGAATAGGGGACAACTGAGAAATTAAGACGAGAGGGGAATGTATTCAATGGAGCAATTTTGGAGACAGTTGGTTATTACAGAGTAATAATATTATACAAGAGATGAAGATAAAGGATGGGTTTTCTGCTTGAAAAGACAAATAGCAACACTCAGAGGTCTTTCAGATTCTTCCAGATGCAGGCTCCATGCCATGGAGTCATCCAGCCTGGATATCCTGCACCTAGGATGGGTTTGTCTGGAGCCAGGAGTGCATTAGAATGAAGTGAGTTTTTAATGGTGACTCCTAAATTAGAAAAAAATTTCCACAGGGATGGCTTGGCGTAGGTTCAAATGGGAAGTTTTAGGTGGGAGGTGTAATTCTGTCTCGGGATATCCCTCTGAACAGAGAGTTTCTGGCTGAATGATCAGGAAGGGACTGATCAATGTGGGCATGGAAGGCAGTGGTGGCTCCATCCCACCCAGGAAAATGCTTTGCTGGGCAGGTCTGCTCCTGCTTTGGGGGCAGAACATCCTGTGCACTCTGGTGTCTGCTCTGGTGCCATCTGCTCTGTTCAGGAGAGGAAATTGGAACACATGCAGCGAGGAAGCCAGTTGCAGGAGTCCCAGAAAACAGCACAGGCAGCAATAACACTGCCTGGAGCCTCCAGCAGATGGGATTTCGTGATGTCCACGGTGGCTTGTGGGTCTCTCTCAGCCTCTTTCTTCTTTCTGGAGCCACTCTCCACTAACCCAGATACTCATAGTCTGCAAAGGGATGTTCTCCTCCAGAGTTTTGAAGCAGTCTGCCATACTGACTAAAAGGATGAGCAGGGGCTGCAGATGAATCCAAACCTCTCAGTGCTGGTAGAATTTAAAAAAAAAAAAATTAAAAAAAAGAATGACTGTTTTTTACACCAGATGCATTCTAAAGAGAGAGAGGAGACACTGTACTCTTCATGGTGATGTTGCTGCTGTTTACCCAGCAACAAATTGAGATGTCTTGGAATGCTCTGTCTGTGCAAATTAAAGGGAGCGTGGGAGGGGCTGGAGGGAGGCTCCTGACTGCAGGTATTTATTTGGATAAATTAACTGCTTTGGGAAGAGAGCCTTCCTGGATAGAGTTTTGAAAGTGTCTGTGGCCAGCTGAGCCAGTGATGCCCTGGGGATCTGCTCTGGGTTTGCTCATTCACTTCTCAGCTCAGCAGAGGCTCAGGCACTGATGGAGACCCAGAGCACGCTGGCAAGAGAAAACATTCAGTGGAAGCCCTTGTCGAGGGCTGAGGGAGGTCCTGTCTGGACAAAACCTTCAGAAGGTGCCTACACCCCACCTCTCGTCCCATCCAAGCAGCCTGTGGGCTCAGTGGGCAGCTGAGAGGGAGGTGTCTGGCAGCTGTGGGCACCTGAATCAGAAATAGCTGCAAGCAGAGAAACGTTTCTTTCAGGATGCCATTATCCTTTTACCCTCTGCAGGAAGCAGGAGTAAGGAACGTGTGGCCTGAATCAGAGCACTTGTTTTCAGGCAGGATCTCTGGGTAACCTTGCAGCCTACTTTGCTTCTGGTTTTTGGTTTTTTTTCCTGATGGGGGTTTCTCATGGTCAGATAAGAGTGGCAATCACTTCACCCACTGAGGAACCTGGCTAGAATAAATATTCTTGAGCTGACTTTTGGATGATTGAGTGTTCATGTGAAGCCCTAGCTCCGTGAGGAAGGGTTATTTAGATATTGCCAGGCAAAGGCACCGCAGCCAATGCTGCAGTGCCAAAAACCTGAAGGGAGTGTGCTAAGAGTGCCTGGGATGGGAATGGTCCACAAAGTGAGGGAGGAGGGAGGAACAGTGTAGCCCACAGTGCTTCTTTTTTGCTGTCCTAGTTGTTTCTAAATTAAAAATAAACTAGAAATAAAATTCTCTTTCTGCCGAGGCAGTGCCACTCTATTGATAAAATTGCTGCTTTCGTCAGCCAAAGTCTTCCCTGCCTTGTGCTCTCACTTCATCAGAGACGTTCTCTTCCACTGCATCACCCCTGAGAATGACATTAATTGTTGTCTTGGCTTAAAAATAAAAATGGACAGGAAAAGGGAGGCAAAAAAGTGGTGATGTGAGCCAGATGGTGCTTAGTGTATCTGTGACTGTTCTTTGGGCTTTGGGGTTCTGAACTATTTACAAAGGAAGTCCTTTTTTTTCTTTT